>JAOTOM010004734.1:0-147500 GCA_034440615.1 Ashinkailepas kermadecensis
TGTTAACCAGCACATTTTGTACTGAATAGAAACAGATTTGGATTAGATAGTGGACTGACTCTCCACCTTTTGCTGAAAAATTTAAAATTGTGTGCAAAAACAAACAAAATAGCTGGAATTCCCTCCACTGTGGAAGTACAGCTTACATCTTTCTGGGTTGGTTGGTTGGTTATTTGGGTTTACTGGCGCATTGACTGCGTTGGTCATACAGCGCCCATACAACTTTTCTTGTTCCCACCTGAAAGCACAATAATACCCAAAAGCTTCCGAGAAAAAAATTACAACCATGTTCACAAAAAATATAATTTTGTATTCAAAATCAGCTTAGGTTAGGTTAGGCTCGGTTAGGTTTCTTTTTAAGGTTGAGAATTTTCAGAAAATAAATTATGTGAAATTTTAATTTAGTTTAATTTTTGTTCTCAAAAGATAGGTTAGGATAGGCTAGGTTAGGTTTTGTTGCATTAAAAAAAAATTATGTTTATGCGATGTTACCGAACTCAAAGCCTTTTTGGCATTATTTTGCTCACAACCTGAAAAGTAAGCACAAAAAATAAGTGGGTCCAATCATCTTAGTCACCTTCATAAACATGGTATTCTGCATATTTTTCTTTGTTTGAAAGGAAAAAAGAACACCTTAGACTGCAAGGTTACCAAATAATTTGCAATTTTCGGTTGAAACGTTTTTGGAATTTTTTAAAAAGTTTTCCAACTTGAAAAGCCTAAACTAAACTAACTTAACCGAACCTAACCCATTTGCTTGCTATATGGAGGCAAATGTGTGTAAAACTTGTCTTGTTACCACCTCAAAGCACAATAATACCGATTTAGCTAGAGTTAGGCTAGTTTAGTTGTTTACCTTGGAAAAATTGTTCAATCATTTTCAAAAATAAAATAACATTGAAAATTTTCCTTCAAAAGCAGCTGACATTAGGTTCGGGTAAGTTGGGTTCGGTTGTTCAATTTAGAAAATTTTCAGAATATATATTGCTTAATTTTTTGTTTCTATTTTTTTCTCCAAAGCAGGGGCGTCGATTTGTATCGATAGACACTAGCGCGCATTAAATGTCACACATCGTGATGGGCGTTCCTCAGAACATCCAAAATCGTAACATGCAAATAAAAAATTCCAGTTACAGAAATTCCAGCGCCTGAAGTCTAAATTTGATGTTACAGTGACAAATGTGACGGAGGTAAGATATCTGTGGTGCAATTGCGCGCAGTGTTTAATCCGGAGGCCAATCTCATGTGACGTCGTACTGATTCGTTTTTGTACTTCGCACATTCTGATGTATCGCACCTTCTGATGTATCTGCGGATTGGTGTGATTTTAGATAGTGAATAAATAGCTTGCTGATATTTAATTCCCAAAGGAACAGTAGTTGAAGAAGTTGGCAGGTAAGCTTGAAAAAGTCCAGTCCATGCTTTTTTCTGATTTGTGCTCAGGGTTTCCATGTTAATATCACATAACTACCACGTTTGTCTTCAAGAAGAGCTGTTTTTAGTTTACTTTTATTAATATTTTCATTCCACTGCTCTTAGTGCCCTTTCTGCCCAGGATTGGGGCACCTAGTGTTGCATTTCCGTCCAGGGGTTGGCACACCTTTTGGTAAATTTACAGCTTAAGGTAATTTCTGATTAATTTTTTCCCATGCAATGTTTAGGAATGTGATGAACACGATGTTACTGCTTATTTTGGTAAATTTGTGTTTTAAGGTGTTTTATGAATTCGTGGAATGTATCATTTCAATGCAATGTTTATGAATGTGACTCAGATGATGGGACCACTCATTTTCTATACAAATGCCTACATTTCAGGTTGTAAGCAAAATAACACCAACAAAAAGCTTTGAATTAGGTGACATAGGGTAAAGTATTTTTTTTAAATAAAATAAATGCAACATAACCTAACCTAACCTAGCTTAACATCCCTTTGGAGAAAAACAAAACCAAAACATCAAGTTGTAAAATTTCAAGCAATGTATTTGTTTTACAATAAAAAAATGTAACCCAACTTAGCCTAACCTAACATAAGCTGCTTTTAAAGAAAAAATATCTATTTCTTTCACATTTTGGAACAATTTTTGCAAAAAATGTCGAACTTAAAACACTTAAACTAATCTAACATCACCAAACATAGCCCATTTGTTTGCTTTATGGAGGCAAATGTGTAATAACTTGCCTTGTTACCACCTTAAAGCACAACAATTCTGGTTAGATTAGGTTGGGTCAGGGTTTTCATTTGTAAAATTTCAAGAAAATAAATTGCTAGATATTTTTCCAATCTTGTTTTTATAGTTGTTTTCTCCAAGGTCAGCTTAGGTTACATTAGGTTATGTTGAATTTTTAATGTATTTCTTTTAATTGCTATGTTACCTAACTCAAAGCCCATTTTTTAATGTTATTTTGCTCACAACCTGGAAAGTAAGCATTTGCACAGAAACTGAGTAGTGCCATCAGCTTAGTGACATTCATAAACATTGCATTGGAAATTTAAATATAAAAATATTAATAAAACACATAAAAGCACACATTTAATGTCCTTTCCTCTGCAAATGCATGCCTTTCAATTGGGAGTAAAAAATAACACCAAAAAAGGGTGTGGAGTAAGGAAATATAGCATACAAATAATGTTCAAGATGTATGATAACCTTACCTAACATAGTTCAACTTCCCATACAAGAAATTAATTGTTTTTAATTTAAATTTTCGAGGCATTTTCTCAAATATTTTCAACTTAAAAAACCTAACCTAAGCTAGCCTGAACCGTTTATTATTTTTTTGGTAGAAAAATCATTAACAAAAATTATTTACCAACAAATGATTTTTTTTATAACTTACAACAAAAGCCTAACCTAACCTGACAAACCTCACCCCTTTGTATGCCTCATGGAGGTAAAATGTGTGTAAAACTTGTCTTGTGGTTACCTTAAACTGTGATAATACCTGGCTTTTTGGGTAATATTTCAGCTCATGGTAATCTCTGACTTCTTCTAATTTATTTTTTAATGCAGTGTTTGTTAATGTGCTGAACATGATGTAACCGCTCATTTCCTCTGCAGATGCACACTTTTCATTTGTGAGGAAAAATAACGTGGAAAAGGGGGCTTGGATTTGAGTAATATAGGATGAAAAATAATGTTCAGATAAAAAAATGTAACATAACCTAACCTAACCTAGCCTAGACTTCCATGCAAGAAATGATTATGTTTATGCCAAATTCCCCCCCAATTTCTTTTTCTCAAACATTTTGAACTTAAAAAGTCTAACGTAACCTAATCTAGCGTGAACCGTTTTTGAATATTTTTTTTCATTTACTAACTTACAACAAAAGCCTAGCCTAACGCAATTAGACAAAACCTAGCTCCTTTGAATGATTCGTGGAGGTAAAAATTGGTGTAAAACATGTCTTGTGGTTACCTTAGACTGCAATAATATCTCTTTTTGTGCTACCTGGTGTACGTGATGAACCTCCATCTGCATGCTGCATGAGAGCATTGCACTTATTGCTTCACAAAGAACAATAACATGTTGAAAGCACAATATTTTCAGGAACGGAATCCTGTGCCGATAACATTTTCTGAGTTATAAATTTGCAGATCAGATCTACATCATTTGTGTTAATAAATATGAGAAATTCATGGAAATGCATACACCGGTTTGTGGACAAGAAATTATTCTGATGATTTCTGATGTATTGGAAAATGACAAATTTTCATGATGGAAGCAGGCAAAGTTAAAGTACATATATCTCAATAAGTGGTCAGTTCACTAACAAGACAGCAAATTCACTCAAATAGCACTCAAAATGCCAGGCGGCCCACTCTTTTTGCAAGTTTAAAATCGATGACAGTGCTTTCTTGAATCATGTTTAAAGCACATGAAGGAAATGTATTGCTGACACTTGTTAGGAACTGATGTGCGTAACGTTAATTAACATTTCTAATGTCCTGATGTTTGTGCACAAAATATAGCTCACTATTGTAAATAGCATGGGAAGTATGATGCCATATATCATGGCTAATTTATGGTCAAACTGTTATGCAGCAGATTCCCTGCATTGTTACTTAGTTATTTGGGCTTTAGGGCACAGACCATGTTGATCACATAGCTCCCTGCATTGTTGTTAACTGATACATCAGTATGTTTGCAAATTCACTTATGAGTGAATCCATACCATTCGCACTGGGGTATAAAAGCTACATTATAACATTGCTTATACCGGGCGGCTGTGTCGGTGCATTGACGGCACGTTAAACTTTCGGTCAAAATTCTGCCGTTTAACTTGAATTAATGGATCGGGTGGTGGGGCTAGGGTTCACGCAACAGGCTCTGCTTAGCAATCGGACCCTGGTTCATAAAGCCACCCCAACAAGAACTCGGATGAAACTTATTTTTTAAAAATGAGAAAAAAAATGCATATAACAGAAACCCATCTCGATTGTCCTGCTTACTCAGGACACCATAGAAGTCAATGAAGCCAATGAAAACCATAGAAGTCAATGAAAATGTTACATCATCCCCTGTATTGTTAATGGAAACAAGTCTCTTGAACCATATGTTATGTCCTTCACAGTGTTGCTCCATCCACCTCCAACTCCAACCCTGACCAAACTTCAGGAGCTCATCCATCTCCAAAGCAGTGTGTTGAAGAAGGTATGTATTGCAGCATAACTATTGTGACCGGAATTCCATGGTATCCATGTTGCCTTACAATCCATCCTTGCTGATCGATGTAGCAGATGTTTGACTTTCCTCAAACTGTCTGGATAACTGGGGAGTTGAAATCACATGTGTGATGAAACAGATGAACTATTCCTGGATTCTTATGTTGCATCATTGCATGGCACAGTGACATACCGAATGCGGAGGGGAATTGTGGGAAGTTGCCTTACCCCTCCCCCCCGTCCTGATTGGTTGTGGGGCCCCCAAGAGTCCGCCGAGCTTAGGAAAAAAATGCGCTATGCTCCCTAAGAATTTCACTCGGTCCACCAAAAATCGCACCGGGGCTCAGAAAAATCACATTGGGGGCCCCCAAACGTAGCGCAGGGGCCCCGATAATGACGCTGGGGCCTCAAAAGTTTGCACCTGGGCCCCTGAAAATCACGTTGGGGCCGCAAACAAGTCGTGCCGGGATTCAAGAAAATCACGACGGGGGCCACAAACGGTCGGGCCGGGGCCTCCTGAAAATCACTCCGAGACTGGGGTATTAAGAATTATCACCCGGGCCCCTGAAAATCACGCCAGAGGCCTGATAGGTCCCACCGGGGCTCTAAAAGTCTCGTTGAGATCACCCAACAAATAAAGCCGGGTGAATGAAAAACAGTCCGGACACGGAAAATAAATCTGGGATCTCAACAATAGCTCCAAAAGCCCACACAACTTGTTGGGCCCCCACAAACGTGTCGTAGCCACCGCAAGGGATCCCAACAAGTGACGACGGGGCCCACAAAAATCGCACTTAGACAAAAACAAATTCACGCCGCTTCTCTTGAAAATCTCACTGGGGCCAAAACGTCGTGCCGGAGCCCCACAAGTTGCAGCTGGCTTCCCAAGTACCAATATATACCCGGAATGTCACCTTGCGGACGGAAAAATTGCGTCAAGGATCCACAAAATAAGAAGTCGTCGGATGCCGGAAAAGAAACCTGTTTGGGCACCGGAAAAAACGCACCGAGAGCCAGAAAAATCGTACCGGGTTCCAAAAATAGCCTGCAGGGGGCTTATAAAAATAGACTTCACCACAAAAACCACAAGGAGACTCCATCGAATCGACCAGAGCACCGGAAAATTAAGAATGGGTCCCGAAAGAAAATTACCCGAAGGGCCTTTCTACTCTCGATCGTGCAATCTGCGGAAAAAACACGTTGAGCAGCCGCAGTGGCGTACTAAATGGAAAAATTTCCCTCCCTAACGTTAGGCACCAAGGAAATACTTTCACCCATCGTCATTACCATTCAGGTCTGCTGTGCTCTGATGCTTCATCAATGCCGGTGTGTTTTAGCCTGCATCTGATCGCTGAAGTATTTTTATTTAAGCCGGTGTGTGTTTCTTGGTGTGTGGAGCGAGGAGGAGGGTAACAGTGACGGTGACGGTGACGATAGATCCGAGCCCACCATATGGCACTGCAGTCGCATGCTATTACTCAGAGTTGTTATGTTGGTGAGTTCGAGTCTCATCTGTCGCTACTCTTCGCCCGCGACCAATCGGCGTGAGAGATTGGCGACGCTATATGACACAACGGTCGACCTGTCGTAGAACCAATAACCAACCAAGAGTTGTTATGTTGAAATGTACTGAGCACTGCTCTTTTAATTATGTGACTTCATCAGTTATTGGACGATTTTCCCCGTCGGTGAGGATGCTGAATAAACATAAACATACACATCGTCGAATAAGAAATCAGAATTTCTGAGATCTGAAAATATAGTGGGCTAAATCCGATGAGTTTTTTTTTGTGGGGGGGGGGGGGCTAGTGCGTTGGCACTTCGGCCCCCCAATGTTTTTCAAAAATCGACACCCCTGATTATATATATGCCGGGCCGTTATGCGGCTCATTTCCAAATACGTTGCATTTCAGCTTCGGTTTATCTACGATCATTTTGAGTCATCGCGTCGTCATTCTGTTCAAAATTACGGACGGAACGTGGCCGCCGCTGATCATACAGCACTAGACCGCCTGAACGTGGCCGCCGCTGATCATACAGCACTAGACCGCCTGAACGTGGCCGCCGCTGATTACAGCACTAGACCGCCTGAACGTGGCCGCCGCTGATCATACAGCACCAGACCGCCTGAACGTGGCCGCCGCTGATCATACAGCACCAGACCGCCTGAACGTGGCCGCCGCTGATCATACAGCACCAGATCGCCTGAACGTGGCCGCCGCTGATTACAGCACTAGACCGCCTGAACGTGGCCGCCGCTGATCATACAGCACCAGACCGCCTGAACGTGGCCGCCGCTGATCATACAGCACCAGACCGCCTGAACGTGGCCGCCGCTGATCATACAGCACCAGATCGCCTGAACGTGGCCGCCGCTGATCATACAGCACCAGACCGCCTGAACGTGGCCGCCGCTGATCATACAGCACCAGATCGCCTGAACGTGGCCGCCGCTGATTACAGCACTAGACCGCCTGAACGTGGCCGCCGCTGATCATACAGCACCAGATCGCCTGAACGTGGCCGCCGCTGATTACAGCATTAGACCGCCTGAACGTGGCCGCCGCTGATAATACAGCACCAGACCGCCTGAACGTGGCCGCCGCTGATCATACAGCACCAGACCGCCTGAACGTGGCCGCCGCTGATCATACAGCACCAGACCGCCTGAACGTGGCCGCCGCTGATCATACAGCACCAGATCGCCTGAACGTGGCCGCCGCTGATCATACAGCACCAGATCGCCTGAACGTGGCCGCCGCTGATCATACAGCACCAGATCGCCTGAACGTGGCCGCCGCTGATCATACAGCACCAGATCGCCTGAACGTGGCCGCCGCTGATCATACAGCACCAGATCGCCTGAACGTGGCCGCCGCTGATCATACAGCACCAGATCGCCTGAACGTGGCCGCCGCTGATCATACAGCACCAGATCGCCTGAACGTGGCCGCCGCTGATCATACAGCACCAGATCGCCTGAACGTGGCCGCCGCTGATCATACAGCACCAGATCGCCTGAACGTGGCCGCCGCTGATCATACAGCACCAGACCGCCTGAACCCGACATGTCCAGGTGCATTAGCCAGTCGCTGCCCCCCCAGTTGCAGCCGCCGGCGACTCTACCTGTGCAGACGTACCGGGGCCACCGCCACGCAGCACTTGTGGACCTGTCAAACGACCACCACAGTTGGCCAGTAATGACACATTTGGCCTTGATGGCCTTGGTCAGTCATCAAGGTCAAGCCGGTGGCCTTCACAAACAGCACCGACTGGTGTATTTTTGAATATGTTCACGCAAACTGACGTTCACAGACACGAGGAAAACTAAGGTGAATTAGTATAATATGCCGTGAAAACATCGGGAAGGCATCGTGCGCAGCCAGTGAAAATATCGTGAGAGCAAAGGCACAGCAAAACATTAAGGAAATGAACAAACGGCACACGACTGTGACAGCTTCTTCGCCAGGTATCTACACAGTGTATCTATGGCCTGGCAAACACAAAGCTGTTCAATTACATAAATGCCTTGATATGGCTCCTGCCAGCAAGCCAAACGTGATGGTGACATACAAATCATGCTAACGAATATTATACTTCACCTTTTGGTTATGCCAAGAGAGGCTCGGACAGGTCGGTTCTCGCCCTTGTAGTACAAAGGGATGCTTTCTCATGTGAATTAATACGCAGATTACACCGTGGCACACAGTCTGAAGCGTGTCATTGTTGTATGCTTTATGTTGCATTTGTTGTAGGTGCTATGCTCTCTCTGTGGTGGTATATATTGCCTGTGGTATGGTATATATTGCCTGTGGTATGGTATATATTGCCTGTGGTATGGTATATATTGCCTGTGGTATGTAGGTGCTGTGCTCTCTCTGTGGTGGTATATATTGCCTGTGGTATGTAGGTGCTATGCTCTCTCTGTGGTGGTATATATTGCCATTTGTTGTAGGTGCTATGCTCTCTCTGTGGTGGTATATATTGCCTGTGGTATGGTATATATTGCCTGTGGTATGGTATATATTGCCTGTGGTATGGTATATATTGCCTGTGGTATGGTATATATTGCCTGTGGTATGGTATATATTGCCTGTGGTATGGTATATATTGCCTGTGGTATGGTATATATTGCCTGTGGTATGGTATATATTGCCTGTGGTATGGTATATATTGCCTGTGGTATGGTATATATTGCCTGTGGTATGGTATATATTGCCTGTGGTATGGTATATATTGCCTGTAGTATGGTATATATTGCCTGTGGTATGGTATATATTGCCTGTGGTATGGTATATATTGCCTGTGGTATGCTTCGTGTGAGCTTTGTTTTTTTTTGGCATATGCCTCCTTGCTATTGTTATATGTTATTTTTACATTCTCCATCACCTTCATAGAAACATTGGCTACTCCGCCGCTGTGATCCATACTACCAGATACAATATCTTCTAAATTTACCGTTCTACTTTCAGGATTTGCCCCACCCAGCTTGGTTCCTGCATTCCACCAATTCGCCACCACGAAGCCATCCAACAACCGTCCTTGATCAGGAACATAGACAATGATCAGAACAGCTTCTGCGATACATGGCTGTGCTGCATGACATTAGTGACAGCTCCAGTAGCCTCATCTTGTGTTAAATGACAGCAATTTTATCTCGTTCTTTCAATTTAATCTCGTTATCGATCTGATTTTAAGCTGAAGAGGTATCTTACGGAAATGTAGTCTGCCATGATTCGTTCTGGTGGTGTCACCTAATAAACATGACATTGTTCATGTTCGACCTTCAGTCGTTGCCTGCGAAAGCTAACCTGACATGACAGAATACAAAATGTATTAAAGCATGATCATTGAACGTGTCTTGGCCCATTCAAGAAAGGGTTGACAATTGTGGTTAGAATGCTATTCTCCATTAGTTATATACGTTTCTCAAGATTACACCATGCGGGATATACTCGTGAGAAAAGAGTTCCATTTGCGTTCTACCAGATATAGATATATATGTCGTTAAAAAGCATGTATAAAGCTGTCAAGACATGAGAACAGTCTTCAGATCTGTGTTTGCAAACCGGCAGCTTTGGGCGGCATGGTCGGAATTTATTTCTGGATTCTCAGGGCATTGGTGCAATCCATAGGTAGAGCTAAATAGAACACAAACAACAAGCTCAGTGGGTCGGTCGGGGCGTCTCAAAGGGGCGAAAGGGGCGTGACTAACCGTCCCCCTACTCTTGTTGTGCCCTTTTGCAACCGATTTCGGCATCTCATTTGGAATTCTTGGAGCTTGTTTTGGCTCACTACACGGCCCATGTCTACCTTTTCGCGATTTTCGTTAAAAGAAAGATTCCAGGCTCCATCCAGGCAATTTTGGACTCTTGTTGGTTACCGCGGCTTTAGAAGACGACTGCGGTTTAATCACACAGCGGATGATACAGCTGTATCAGTCAAAGCCACTCGTTTTATTCGTTTTCTCCTCGATTTGTGTAAGTCTTGAAGTTGTCGCCCGTTCCATGGCGGCCCATTTCACCATGCTACCATTTCCGTAGTCGCTCGCCCAACTCCGTTTTACTGCTGGTCTATGGACTAGCTGGTCGGCAGCGACACTGTCGGTCAGTGGACCGCGGCGGCCGGCGGACATTACCGTGGACATCCAGCCGGCACAGGAAACCACCCGCTTCCTACTGCAGACCGGCGTCGCAGCTTTACGACGGTTCTGAATCCAGCATTCCTGTGGAAGCAGAGCCTGTTCCCAGAACGCAGGGTGCACGAATGAAGCGAACGTTGCTGCCTTGGAAGCTCAGCTGGTGGAACGCTAGCCAGGGGTCGCGGTAGCTGAGTCGGCGTTGTGCTGAACTCTTGAATTTATGATGGTGGGTTAGAATCTCACCGCCGGCTGGGTTTTCGAACCCACCCGCAACCAATCGGCGTGAGAGGCTGGCAACGCTATATGACCTAGCAGTTGAATGTGTGGTAAAAACCCAAGGTTCTTCTTCCGGGGACGAGTGGTCTAGGGGTAAGATGCTCGTCTCGCAATCGAAAGATTGTGGGTTCGAATCTCACCTGTCGCTACTCTTCACCCGCGACCAATCGGCGTGAGAGATTGGCGACGCTATATGACTCAGCGGTCGACGTGTCGTAAAACCAATAACCAACCAACCAACCAAGGTTCTTCTTCCCAGGAGAGCTAGCCAGCTTTGGTCTCCCGGCGGGGCAACGCAGCGTGGGAAATCACTTGACGCGCGTGTATTTTACCCCTGCGTGAGACGCTCGGTTGACAGCTTGATCGATAAGGTCGGAACGTGCCAGCCGAGCGGCCGTGTCGGAGCACAACCATGGGCGCTGTATGATCAGTGCTGGTGATGTGCCTGAAACCCATGATGACCAACTAACCCGGAGCACAAGCAGCGCAAGATTCACACGGAAAAATATCACTCTGACAAAAAGTGTAGTCTATCGCGGAGGAACCCTCTACCGCAGAGGAACCCTCTGTCGCGGAGGAACTCTCTATCGCTGAGGAGCCCAGATTGTGCAGGGCTGCCTCTTCATCCAAGAAGCGTTGTTCAAAGCTACCGAAGCTGTCCTCGTCTGCAAACAGGGCTTGTCATGGCGATGCGTTCCTTCTGGAGTCACATGCTCTTATAGTCCCAGAAGCCCATCCAAGCTCTCCTGGTCCCTTTGATTATATGTAGTTCGAATGATCTCATTTATGTAAAGAACATCTGTTTAATGCCACAACAGCGATTCAAGAGCATCTGTGTTTTACGAGTTTGGTGCACGCTTCAGGTTCCATACGAGCGTTCGGTCCAGGCTTCGGGCAGCGTTTCATATCCGGTTCTTTATTATTTGGAGATACAAGCATGTGCAGTGACGTCACGAAATCGTATGCCCTTCCGTCCACCTCCGCCGACCAGGTATGGTTTCTGGATGCACTTGTTTCGCTAGCACGACGGCCCTCCAGTATCGTGTGAGAACAGACGAGGCCCCGGCGCAGGTCCGGGAAAGCGCGTTTGAGCGCAGCTCAGCACGGCGGCTGGCTGAGAACGTGCAGTTGCAGGCGTCTGCAGGCGTGTGCAGGCGGCCTGCAGGCGACCCAGGTCGTGCCCGCGCTCTACCGTGCACCGCTGCTCGGCGGTCTGCAGCGCCACCGGAGATGAGCGTCCTTTGTGCACACTGGTGCGCGGGATAGACTGTGGCTGCCCCGTGCAGCTGCAGTGAGCTGACTGTCAGGTGCGGCGGCGGCTGCGTGCGGCAGGGACGACGGAAGCTCCGGGCGTGGGGGTGGGAGCAGGAAAGGGGCGTGCAGGTATATGACTCTACATTCAGATGTCTTAACATCAATCCATACTTTAGCTTTTTTAACATAAACCGACAGTTTGTCGCGCTCGTTGTTGAATTCCAAGCGAGTTGCTCCGTCAAAGGTGCGGCCGTTTCCGGCCGAGCAGCGCGGCTGCAGTGGCTGCAGTGGCTGCAGTGAGCGGGCGGCAGAGTAGCTGCAGTGGTTGCAGTGGCTGCAATGAGCGGGCGGCAGAGTGGCTACAGTGGCTGCAGTGAGCGGGCGGCAGAGTGGCTGCAGTGGCTGCAGTGAGCGGGCGGCAGAGTAGCTGCAGTGGCTGCAGTGAGCGGGGCAGCAGAGTGGCTGCAGTGGCTGCAGTGAGCGGGCGGCAGAGTGGCTGCAGTGGCTGCAATGAGCGGGCGGCAGAGTGGCTACAGTGGCTGCAGTGAGCGGGCGGCAGAGTGGCTGCAGTGGCTGCAGTGAGCGGGCGGCAGAGTGGCTGCAGTGGCTGCAGTGGCTGCAGTGAGCGGGCGGCAGAGTGGCTGCAGTGGCTGCAGTGAGCGGGCGGCAGAGTGGCTGCAGTGGCTGCAGTGAGCGGGCGGCAGAGTGGCTGCAGTGGCTGCAGTGAGCGGGCGGCAGAGTAGCTGCAGTGGTTGCAGTGGCTGCAATGAGCGGGCGGCAGAGTGGCTACAGTGGCTGCAGTGAGCGGGCGGCAGAGTGGCTGCAGTGGCTGCAGTGAGCGGGCGGCAGAGTGCGCCGCCGTCGCGCCGCTTCCGTTCCAGCTGGCACGCGCTGACGAGACGGCGGCGGCGGCGGCGACGGCGGCGGCGGCGCAGCGGGCGGAAGACGACCCCGGAAACCGGCTGCACTCACCGCGCCCGGCACTGAACCCGGCCCAGCACAGTCTGACGTTACGCCGAGTACCGAGCTGACGGCAGACGGGACACCGAGCTGACGGCAGACGGGACACCTAGCTGACGGCAGATGGGACACCGAGCTGACGGCAGACGGGGTACTGAGCTGACGGCAGACGGGACACCGAGCTGACGGCAGACGGGACACCGGCCTGACGGCAGACGGGGCACCGAGCTGACGGCAGACGGGACACCGAGCTGACGGCAGACGGGACACCGAGCTGACGGCAGACGGGACATCGAGCTGACGGCAGACGGGACACCGAGCTGACGGCAGACGGGACATCGGGCTGACGGCAGACGGGACACTGAGCTGACGGCAGACGGGACACTGAGCTGACGGCAGACGGGACACTGAGCTGACGGCAGATGGGACACCGAGCTGACGGCAGACGGGACACGGAGCTGGCGGCAGACGGGACACTGAGCTGACGGCAGACGGGACACTGAGCTGACGGCAGACGGGTCACCGGAGTGACGGCAGATGGGACACCGAGCTGACGTCAGACGGGGCACCGAGCTGACGGCAGACGGGACACCGAGCTGACGTCAGACGGGGCACCGAGCTGACGGCAGATGGGACACCGAGCTGACGGCAGACGGCACACCAAGCTGACGGCAGACGGGACACCGGGGTGACGGCAGACGGGACACTGAGCTGACGGCAGACGGGTCACCGGAGTGACGGCAGATGGGACACCGAGCTGACGTCAGACGGGGCACCGAGCTGACGGCAGACGGGCCTATGTGGACGGGACACCGAGCTGACGTCAGACGGCCGGCTGACGGCAGACGGCAGCTGACCGAGCTAACGACAGACGGGGACACCGAGCTGACGGCAGACGGGGCACTGAGCTGACGGCAAACGGGACACCAGTGAGAAGAGGAACTGACGGCAGCGGCACCGGCTGACGGCAGACGGGACACCAAGTAGGATGTGAGCTATGGCAGACGGGACACCGGGGTGACGGCAGACGGCTGTCAGCCGACGGGGACCAGTGGGTGTCCCGGCTGTCAGCCAACAGGGACCAGTGGGTGTCCCGGCTGTGGGCCAACAGAGACCGATGAACGTGGCCCGCACATTATCCTTAATCAGATATACTTGAATCAATGGGCCATAATTCGGCCCGTTCCGACTGCCGGACGTGTTTCCTGTCAGAAATACAGCCGCATCTATGGCGGCCAAGGCGGCATTTCCCAGCTGAACGCTCGCAAACGCTCGGAGTGGGTCACATTTCTCCTCGTTTGGTATCGCACCAGGACGGCCGTCGACCGGACTGGTTGCACAGATCCAGACCCAGACCCGAACACACGGGTGACGTAAACCCAGACACAGAAGCATGCCCAGACACAGACACATACCCAGGCACAGACTCGGACACAGACTCAGGCCCGGGCACAGACCTAGACTGGACACACGGGTGACGCAGATCCACAGTCACAGCCACATACACAGGCGGGCGGCGCAGACAGTCACAGCCACATACACGGGCGGGCGGCGCAGACTCATATACATACACAGGCGAGCATCGCAGACACAGTCACAGCCACATACACGGGCGGGCGGCGCAGACAGTCACAGACACAGGCGGGCGGCGCAGACAGTCACAGACACAGGTGGGCGGCGCAGACAGTCACAGACACAGGCGGGCGGCACAGACCCAGGCACAGACACAGGCGGGGGGCGCAGACAGTCACAGCCACAGACATAAACTGTGACCCCTGTGCCCGATCTCTACCCGACCAGTGTGCCGGACCTCTGTGCCAGACCCCTGTGTCCGACCCCTGTACCCGACCAATGTGCCGGACCCCTGTGCCGGACCCCTGTGCCGGACCCCTGTGCCGGACCCCTGTACCCGACCCCTGTACCCGACCCCTGTACCCGACCCCTGTACCCGACCCCCGTGCCGGACCGGTATGCCGGACGTCCGTGTCCGACCCCGGCACCCGACCCCAGTGCCCGACCCCCGTGCCTGACCCTTGTACCTGACCCTTGTGTCGGACGCCTGTGTCCGACCCCTGTACCCGACCCCAGTGTGCTGGACCGCACGGCTGGAGCGGGTGCAGTGGTGAGGTCGTCGCCGCACGATCGTTATTGGCCATTATTTTTGGCCGATGGTCATCGCTGCTGTTCTGAAGTGATTTTTGGGAGCGCCCGCCTCGTCCAATTGATATTGGCACGACGGCTACTCGCTGTTGAGGGCGATCAATGGTGACAGTTCTGCCACACACCTCGGTGGTCGTGTTGCCATGGCTACTGGGGGGATAGTGCCTCCAGACCAAATCTCCAGTCCACCATGTGGTGCGACGTGTTCCTAGTTGACGCCAAAGCTGCCCGTCTGAGTGGTACCGTTTCTAGTTGACGCCAAAGCTGCCCGTCTCAGTGGTACTGTTTCTAGTGGACGCCAAAGCTTCCCTCTGAGTGGCACTGTTCCTAGTGGACGCTAAATTTGCCCATCTGAGTGGCACCGTTTTAGTGGACGCAAAAACTGCCCGTCTGAGTGGCACTGTTTCTTGTGGACGCCAAAGCTGCTCGTCGTCGCCAAAGTCGCTAAAGCTGAGTGGCACCGTTTCGGTTGGACTTGTGGCCAGGACTGGAAAAGTAGGCTGTTTCTGGATTTTGGCATCTAGAGCATCATCACCGCAAAATTATCCTCTCCTTTTTATCATTTGGAGACTAAATTCTGCGGCTTGACAATGAACTGCTCCGTGATGAAATGCTCAGTATTCACAGGAAAGTGCAAACTGCGATTCGGACGTTACATGCTTGAAGAATACATCCTCTCCGCATTCGGTTTCACCGAAGATTTTCTCTCCACGTCCAGGATTACAGAGTACACATCCAACCCTGCTCGTGCCGCTGCGCTTGCCACTTGGAGCAGTACCGATTTCGGTAGTGGGAAGTCGCATATTACGCGTGCCGTGAGGTGTGAACAGGTGTGAGCAGGTAGCGATTACCGACATTACCGATTGGATTGGATTGGATGATTGGATTACCGACAAGTGACGACACTGCGGCCGCACCTGAATTGTTGCTGGCTGCCCGACAATGGCGGGGATATTCTGTTGGGAAGGGCCTGTGTATGGGCCGGCTTACCCGTGCCTTCTCCGAATAATCGGTGTAGCTATGCATTTACGCTAGATGTAATTGGACTTGAATATTGCCATCCAGTGGCAATGGGTCCCTGTGAGTTGTCGATCAGCACCGCAGCTCACGGTACGCCACAATTATCCGAATCAAGTTCAATTGCTATTTGCCACGATAAGGGAACCACTAGTTACTATGATGCGTCAATATATTATGATGTTATTATTATATTACAAGAACAGACCACTTGTAATTTTTTTTTCAGTTTCGTTCGAATTCTTGCTGGGGTGGCTTTGTGAACCAGGGTTCTATTGCGAAGCCTAGCTTCTTGCGTGAGCCCTGGCCCCACCACCTGATCCATGAGCTCCAGTTCAACGATGGAATTTTACCGAGAGTTTAACGTACCGTTAATGCACCGACACGGCCGCCCTGGTAGCTCGTCCCCAGCATTATCGTGCCAGCTGGCAACTGACCCTCCCAGCAACTTTAATACAGTAACAGCCACTTTTGCAAGTGGCTATTATTTGCCCTCGTCAATCACCATTTCTAAAAGGCTAATAGCAATCCCAATGCTATTGAATACACAACGCAGCTTACAAAAGCGAGGATGTCCATGGAACTGCGCCTCAGTCGACAACCGAGACGATCTGCACACTCACACGCTGTTCAAAATCTGATGAACGCATGCGATGGACCTCGTGACCAACAGAACGCTCATTGTAGTTATTGTAGTTATTGTAGTTATTGACAACACGGACGTCAAATGTCCTGGCACCATGACCAGTTCTGGGGTGTGCTATATTGCACCTGTGACCGGCGAGTGCGACACTACTCAACATCGTGATTGAACAGGAAGTCAGCGAGTGGAGCTGGCATTCTGTCGACGTCACGAAACGCAAAGTGCAGCAGACACAGGCCAGCATAGCAGGCCAGCTAGCCGGCCATCGGCAGTCGCAGCTGTCTGTGTGCAACGCTAGTGAGGTCGTATCTCCGTTTCCCGGTTAGGACTCGGACAGCAAAATCCACTAGGCGCTGTGTCGGAATCGGTTGAGTTGGGGTGGTGCTGACATACGCTGGCAGGCAGCAGCGCACGTGGCACATCACAACGGTATCCACCAGAGCGGGAAGCACCGCCCACGGTATTACGTGTTTCACACGTGGCGGTTCCAGAAGCATCCCAAAGCATTTTGTTTTCTGCACGTGAGCGATGTGCTGGTTCCAGTCCACGATGGCGCCTGGAGTCTCCCCATGCAAGAAACAGTCGGCTTGGTGTGCAGAGGGACCAGTTGGCATCGGCCTCCAATAAGCATGAGCTCTGAGCTGCCTGTGCTCACTCACGTTGAGAGAACCAGGACATGACTATGTTCAGAACACTTCATCCACGACCCGAGCCATCACACCGACACGAGAACGTTTACTTCTGACAGCAATCTGAACGTCGTCCGCACAGCGCACCGGGCGTATTTTGAACCCGCAGATGTCGGATGGAATGCACTGCGACAAATCTTTCCTAAAGATGTTGAACAGCAACTGACCCAAGAACGCCCCTGAAGTGTTTCGACAGTGATGTCGAGAGGTGCAGACGGTGTTCCGCACACGCTTGCTCGCTGTTTGTGACCTTTCCGGAAGCTTTTAAATCAGCCTGAGGTGCTTTGTAGCTGGTGGAGCTTTAGTAACAGTGCCTCGTGCGCTGTAACATCAAACCCTTTTCTAATGTCAAGCCATGACAGCAGGGCAGTTTTAGATGTGTCCATGCCGAAAAGAAGTTCATCTGTCATGAAAATCGGGGCTGTGCAGGTTAAGTGGCGCGAACGGATTCCATGTCGCTGCGTGTCAAATAGGTGATATGTGTTCACATACGTAGTGACCTGATTGTGGACCTGACTTTCTCAACTAGCCTGCAAATGACTGGGACGTTGGTTATCGGCCGTAACTTTGAGCCATCAAACCGATCGCCAGCTTTGTGAAGTGGAATTACGACTGCATTTTTCCAGTAGGCAGTACCAATTTCGGAGAAATAGCTTTCGTTCACGATCGAGAGAAGCGCGTGTCCGATCACCGGAAAACAACTTTTAAGGATGCGCGCAGGAATGTCACCATCAGCACACGATAGCAGTTTGTCGGGCATGCTGAACAAAATTCATAGCATTCGTCGCAAAAGCGTACTCTATCAGCGAATGTTCGTGGGGGACGGAGGCACACCAGGTTTTTTGCCTAGAATGTATTCCCATGATGTATTTATTGTCAAGCTAATAAGTATGGAGATGGAAAAGTATGGAGAACGGGCCAGCTTTTAAGTCAATATCAGGTCAGGTCACTGAGATATAACTTGAAACGTCCCGAAAGTGCATGTGTAGGCGCTCTTTCGGCTAAAATATGGACTTTTTGCGAAGTAAAAATGACCAAACGAGAGTAATTCTGATGTATGCCATCATTTATGTCAATGCGTTCTAGAAATTCCATTTGAAATGTTTGCGTTTTCGTTTTTTGTTTGAAAAATGATCACACAAATTCAACATTTGCAGCTCTGTTCTATTAAAAATTGTTCATGAGAGTGGCCAGCATATAGCTCAGTGGCACACATTACCTATCTCCGAGTACCATCCGCCGTGAAAATTGTCACCTTCAACAGTTCACCACATGTTTCCAGGTATTTGACCTTGACGGGATCGGTAACTTCGACTTTTGTGCTTGTCATCTGTGCTAGACTAAGTCTTCAGTTTGCATATAAGGGGAGGAGTGGTCTAGGGGCAAGATGCTCTTCTCACAATCGAAAGGTTGTGGGTTCGAGTCTCACCTGTCGCTACTCTTGTCGTGTCGTAAAACCAATAACCAACTAGTTTGCATATAATCAATATTGAAGCACAAAATTGGCATTGTTTTTTTTAAACCAGAGTCGAAAACTGCGGAGAAAATTGGTGACTGAATATACCCATCCATTGGCCCGTTGAACCTGACCTGGAAGGTCAACCAACAGAGACAGAACAAAATGTTTTAAGTAGCTCTAAAAGTTCAAGAGTGTAGCTATATCATGCCGTTTACAGCCTCTACGTTTTCCGTAGAAATTTTTTTTTGGGGGGAGTGGGGAGGTCAAATTGATCCGCCACACTTTGAGCGATGGAAAATTATCCCGCACTGCGAGGGCAAAGGGACCATTTTGAACGGCCGCATGAGCACTTGGAATCGGGCAGCATCTGAGTGACGGCCGCCGTAACAGGCCGACTGTGACGCACCGTCGCAACCCCGATCCGGCATCCGGCGGCCTCTCCGTCACTTCCCTGTCGCCGCTGCCCTGTGACGCCACTGCGTCTCAGTCGTCACGCTGTGTGCGTGTCAGAGCGTGACGCTGGGCGTGGCGACACTCGAGAGCGCGTCGTACCAAATGCGGCCCGGGCGGGCACACGGCGGTGTCGGCAGTATAAATACGCGGCTGGCCCGCCGGCCGGCCGGTCAGTGCAGCGGCAGAGCGGCGGACGACGTGGCCGCGCCGCGCCTACGCCCCCTGTCGGCGCAGATGGCGCTGTTCGGTGTGGTGGCGTGGCTGACGGTGCGCCGGCCGGCCGACCGTGCTGCTGCCGACCGTCCGCGCGGCCGGCGTGCCTCGCTGCCGCCCCGGCCCGCCAGACTCGGCTCGCCGTCGGCAGAGCGGTGCGTGGCGCCGTGCGACCGGCGCCTCCGCCGCCCGTCCGTGCCCGTGCCCGTGCCCGTGCCCGTGCCCGTGCCCGTGCCTGTGGTGGCCGCCCTGTGCCCGTCGGTGCCCGGCCGGAGCTCGCCGGTGCCGCCGCGCGGTCCGACGTCGGCGACGGACCTGCGGCGTGGAGACGGCGGCCGGCGGCTGAGCCGCACGATCGGCGCCGAGTACAGGCGCGTGTTGGGCGCCGAGTGCGGCCCGGCCGTGTCGACGACACGTAGCGGCCCGACTGGCGGCTCGCCGCGCCGTCCTGCTGGCGGTCGCTCCAGCTCACTGGACCTGGTGGCGGCGATGTCGCGCCGGCCGGCGCGGCCCGTCTCCGCCGGTGCGGCACGGTGGATCGCTGCACTGCCTCGGACCGCTGCCGGTGACCCGCTGAGATCGGCGGCCGGCACGGGCCGGGCTGGGCCGGAGGAGGCGTGGGACGGTGGTCACACTCGGGGGACCGTGAGGGGTCGCGACCCGTCACTGCACAGGCCCGTCGAGCTGTGGGTGTGAGGCACTGGGCGGGCGGCCGCTGCCCGTACTGCTGCTCCAGCTGGCTGTCCTGCCGTCCTTTGTCCAGCTGCCCGGGACATCCGGCGGTGACCGCCGTGACGCGGCGCCACTGGGACGTGACGTCACACGACGTGTCGAGTGTGACCTCTAAAGCCGGCAGATGGCGGGAGATTGTCCGTCAGCCACTCGCTATGCATGCACGTGCGGCTCGGAGGCATGCACGGACATGTACGTGCGGCTTGGAGCTGCACCAACTTGCGGAACTGGTTCGATTGCAAGACTTCCCAGCAAAGTTGACCTGCAAATGCTGACAGGGCTCGCGGTAGCTCAGGCGGTAGGACGTTGGATTATCGCTTCTTGTTGGCCAGCCAACTCGGCGTCGTCACAACACTGAGCAGTGGATGGTGGCTGCTTGTTGGCCCGCCAACTCGGCGTCGTCACAACACCGAACAGTGGATGGTGCCTACTTGTTGGTGGGCCGCTGCACCAGCCGCCACCCAATGCGCCATTTGCCGACCAGGTCCTGTGCGCAGCACCAACACCTCCGTGCCGTGAAGCTGACCGTCAACGTTCTGGCGCGGCCGAGTTGTTCTCACTGTGGGCCCAGTTGACAGAGCTTTGGTCGGCTATCTAGTCTCGTATGTGGCTGGTCACGTGCGTACTTTAGCGAGCTTCGCAAGATGATTTGCGGCGAGCCGCTCCGTCCGACGTCTAATGCCGTTTTCCGTCATTATTTCCACTTGGAAGACGATTGCCGAGTCATGTGTTCTTTGCTGCCGACTAATCATGGGATGTCGATGTGGGTGTTACTGATGTTGCCTACAACACGACATGGCGTTCGAGTCTCACCTGTCGCTACTCTTCGCTCGCGACCAATCGGCGTGAGAGATTGGCGACGCTATATGACTCAACGGTCGACGTGTCGTAAAAAGACAATAACCAATAACCAACAACACGACATGGCTCGGGAATAAACCTCCACATCACACACTATGTGCACATCCTGCTGTTGTGTTGCTCTTAGGTTGTTCTTGCTTCTTGTGGCAAGCTACGGACTGTTGTGCTCTACGGTGCTTGTTGTTAATGGTGTGTGTATTAATACATATGGGCCGGTCAGCATCCTACTGAGATGGTTGAAGGTGTGTAGAATCGTGTCCAAAATGGAAGTTAAGCTGGGCTAGGAGCCGTTTTAAGTACTTCAAGATATAAGTGCTTCAGCGAGTTTCATATTGCTTAGTTAAATACAACTTAAAATCAACTACATTTAACCGTAACCTGGGGTATTATCCACGAAAGTAGGTTATGCAACAACATGAGGTGGTGGCGTCTGGGAACATTTTTACCTTCCTTCAACAAGCACGCTTTGATGCGATATATCGACACCCATGATGAATAATAACTGACTGCTATAGCAACATTGTAGATTGTTTGCAATACAGTTCTGGACGCAAAATTACCCCGTAGTCGACGCGCCCATGAACTCCAATTCATCATCATAAGCTATGCAACATCAATTTTGTAACGTTTACTTTTTTGGATAATACTCAAGGTTTAGGTCAAATGTGGTTGATATTTTCATCTCATGGTGTTTAAGTAGTGTCGGGCTACTTAAGCACCGGTATTTCGTTGGCATTAGTAGCCAACGGGCTACTTAATGTCCCTCTTTTGCCTCCTGGCTTGAGCAAATACTTTGATGTGATAGACCATTCAAAACTCTTGACCAAATAAAGCCAGCACGGTATTGACACTTCATGGTTTTCGGTCTATCTGAAAGACCATACCCAGAGTGTCAGCCTCACTGACAGTCTGGGTATGTCAGTGACCTCAAACGACCTCAGTCTGTTCGCTGAAGGCGCAGTAGTCTTTCAGTATGCAGATGACACATACATTTTGGTCACCGGAAACGAAACTCGCATCCAAAGTGTCGCTGCCGAGTTGGAACACGTCCTGGCCTCGCTCGACGTTTGGTCCCGCGGTAGCGGTGTAAAAGGAAATGCAGAGAAAACCCAGCTTATGGTCTGTGGCAGCGAACAAAATTTGCGCAATCTCTCCAATTTCACTGTAACGTTTCGCGATCAACAATTGCTCCCCTGTTCGGAAGTAAGCAATCTAGGGCTAACTTTTGATCGCACCCTCAGCTGGGACTCGCATGTTTCCACCATTACCAGACGATGTTTCGGAACTTTGGCCGGTCTATCACATATCAGAGGTCGCCTGCCGCCATCTATCATCTCGGTGCTCGTCAATGCCTTGGTCCTCTCTCAGATCCGGTACTGCATTTCGGTGTGCGGAAATGGTACCCAAAAGAAGATGTCTCGGATTAAAAAAATTATCAACTATGGAGCAAAGGTTGTTTTCGGACGAACTAAATTTGACCACGTTATGGATCTGTTGGAGCGTCTTGGCTGCATGAGCGCTGAGAACTTGGCCTCATACCACACGCTGTGCCTACTCCACAAGGTGCGCCGATGCAGGAGCCGGCTTCATTAGTCGGCACCATCTCAACAGTCGCCGAGCACCGTGACCGCCACACCTGTCAGGACCGGGACCTATACGTCCCCAGGTCCCGAACAGAGATTGGCAAGCGCCGTTTTCTTTCCAGAGGTCCTGCCCTGTATAATGAACTGTCACGCGAGCTGAGGCAACTGCCAGTTCCCACGTTTGGTCACCGCTTTAGGTGGCATTTGTGCATGGGATCGGTCAGATTGACCTGATCTACTTCCTGACTTCTTATCATACTTGCTGACTTATCATCATACCTGCTGACTTCTTATCATACTTACCGTACTTGCTGACTCTTTCCGTGCCGCTGGTATGAGGAATTGTTATATGTTTTTATGTGTACCTGTGACAGCCCCTTTTCCTGTGACATCTATTTTAAAACTCGACAATAGGCTGTAATAGCCACGAGTTTATTGTGGATGGCCCGAATATACGTCTTTGTCTTTGTCTTTGTCTTTGTGTCTCTCCCAGTATTGTCACGGTCTCAGTTTAATTTGTTGTTTTAACAATCAATGTCCGGGTACCGGAAACTAGATTCATAAAGCCGACTAACATTTGTTCAGCCATGCCGATGGATAAATCTGGTTTTTAATCGGCAAACAGCGGATATACCGGTGAAACTTAGTTATGATTCGAAACTGAATGTCACAAGGTTTAATTCCGGGGGGCGGGTAGTCTAGGGGTAAGTCGCTCGTCTCGCAATCGAAAGATTATGGGTTCGAGTCTCACCTGTCGCTACTCTTCGCCCGCGACCAATCGGCGTGAGAGATTGGCGACGCTACATGACTCAACGGTCGACGTGTCGTAAAAACCAATAGCCAACCAACCACAAGGTTTAATTCCTTCCTTTCATTCGTTTACAGTAAAAATGGACGGATTTTACTATTGTAAAATGTGTGAAATACTCGAATGTTTACCAATTTGTATCCATAAGCCAGTGGATATGTGGCTAATAATTGTCAAAGAAAGCCATGGTATGCTGAAATTACAACAACAAAAACGGGTGAGAAGAAGGTCCAATCTGAAGTGTATTTCCAGGGACATTACACTAAGGGGAATATCCGACCTTCACTTGAAAAATTATATGGCTAAGTGGTATTGGTTAAAAGCAAGCATCTCACGGACATAGTTTCGGAGTGCGTATTCATAGCCATAGAAAAAAGAACACATATGTATGCATGTCTGCTTTGTACTTGGGCTGGGCCATCGACAAACCATCGCACGACACAGACCGTCACCGGAATTTAGTTTTGCTACACAGGACAGTTATGTTGTTGGAAACATCATGCATCATAGTGCGTTGTCGGGACAACCTCTCTTCCGTTGGTATGATTGTCATCAATTTTGTAATGCGCAAATAGATAACTTTTAATCATATCAGTGCACTATAGTTATGCAATATAGTTTTAGACTTAATGGGACGTTTATGAAACACTTACAATATGGTGGACTACAAAATGTATGAGATAAAATATATGTGTACGTTTTCATGCTACGGGTACCTGGAATGTCGACAGACCGATTTTCGTATTTGAATGGAAAATGCTAGCGAATAAGATTTTACCATTTTTCATTTTCGTGCGATTTTTTGTTTTCCTGATCCCACATTTGTCACAGAAACGTACCCGTTTCAAAACGATGCACGCTATGGAAGTAATACAAACACGAGCGTCCCACGAACACCTGCTCTTTCGATTGACACCCAGTATCTTGATTGACACCCAGTATCTTGATTGACACCCAGTATCTCGATTGACACCCAGTATCTTGATTGACACCCAGTATCTTGATTGACACCCAGTATCTTGATTGACACCCAGTATCTTGGTGATCGTGCTGGTCAAAGTTAAAATTTTACCAACATTTCGAAGTTTTCTATTTGAGTTTTGAGCTTCTATGTGAGCTTATTTGAGCCGTTTATGACAGCACGCCTATGATGTTGATTCCAAACATGTCATATGTTCCATGATGCTTTACGATGTTGCGTATTTTGATACGCAGGTCACGAGTAAGATCAGGTCAACATAGCGACTGCTGGATGTAAACGCACAATGTGTTGGTGCTCAAAATAACCCAAATGTCGTAAGTCCATATCCGATAAAAAAAAATATATCGGTTGTTTCTGTTGGTTCCGGATATTCCAACCCCATGACGCTTCATCTGGCCTTTCCAAGCAATGATGTTCATTAGGAACTCTCGGAGCTGGTTCCAGGATCCATCGATATGTGTTGGTTAGTGAATACAACAGAATAACTGCAGTGTGCTCCTCCCAATACGATATTCCAGATGTGAATGGGAGAACAATTTGCGAAAAGTTTGTCTGGAAATGGGATCGAGACATGACCAGAACATCCATTTCGTCGGTTTCGGATGTGCAGTGCGAAGAACGCCGCCAAATCGATACAGCGCAAACACGCACAGGAAATGTCGAACAAATTTTCGCCAAGTGGCCAATCTAAATGCACCAACACCCTAATCTAAATGCACCAACACCCGCGGCTACTGCCCCTGTGATGCACGTGTTTGTGTTTCACATAGTTTGGTATTTCTCTCCTGAAGGCAACTGACTCTGGGACGCTGATGTTGGGCGCAGCCCTGTCATGGCAAAGCGTGGCGATGTTCCCGCCGCACCGTGACATGTCGACCGCCAAGAGACGCAGAGGCAGTCCACCAATTGGTGTGTCTGTCTGTCTGTCTGTCTGTCTGTCTGTCTGTCTGTCTGTCTGTCTGTCTGTCTGTCTGTCTGTCTGTCTGTCTGTCTGTCTGTCTGTCTGTCTGTCTGTCTGTCTGTCTGTCTGTCTGTCTGTCTGTCTGTCTGTCTGTCTGTCTGTCTGTCTGTCTGTCTGTCTGTCTGTCTGTCTGTCTGTCTGTCTGTCTGTCTGTCTGTCTGTCTGTCTGTCTGTCTGTCTGTCTGACTGTCTGACTGTCTGACTGTCTGACTGTCTGACTGTCTGACTGTCTGACTGTCTGACTGTCTGACTGTCTGACTGTCTGTCTGACTGTCTGACTGTCTGACTGTCTGACTGTCTGACTGTCTGACTGTCTGACTGTCTGACTGTCTGACTGTCTGACTGTCTGACTGTTTGACTGTTTGACTGTTTGACTGCCTGACTGCCTGTCTGTCTGCCCGGCCACCTCCTCTCAGCCCATCGATCGTAGTGCTCCCTACAGCTGTGTTGTGAGCGAACGCTGGTGTGTCGGCCATCTGTCTGTCTGCCCGGCCACCTCCTCTCAGCCCATCGATCGTGGTGCGCCGACTGCTCTGTTGTGGGCGAACGCTGGCTGCCGAACCGGAAGACGGTCGTCGACGTTTCGGATTGAAGATGATTAACGTTGGTGCTTTCCACATGGTGTGCGTTTGTAGCGGAGATCTGACTAGACCTCGTATCACGATTAACTAATACAGGCTATTGATAAGGTTGTTCGCCAAGACTGTTCGGTTTCACTGACAAAACGTGTACGGAAATACAGCAGTGAAGTGCTACTCAGGAAATCGAATCTGTTCGACAGCTGCGGGCAGCTGCCATCAAACGACATCAAACACCACTTTGTGGTCGACCGCACGCAGCGCTCGTGGTGGACCGTATACCATGCTGTGGTGGACCGTATACCACTCTGTTGTGGACCGTATACCACGCTGTTGTGGACCGTATACCATGCTGTGGTGGACCGTATACCATGCTGTGGTGGACCACATACCACGCTGTTGTGGACCGTATACCATGCTGTGGTGGACCGTATACCATGCTGTGGTGGACCGTATACCACGCTGTTGTGGACCGCATACCATGCTGTGGTGGACCGTATATCATGCTGTGGTGGACCACATACCATGCTGTTGTGGACCGTATACCACGCTGTTGTGGACCGTATACCATGCTGTGGTGGACCGTATACCATGCTGTGGTGGACCACATACTACGCTGTTGTGGACCGTATACCACGCTGTTGTGGACCGTATACCATGCTGTGGTGGACCGTATACCACGCTGTTGTGGACCACATACCATGCTGTGGTGGACCACATACCACGCTGTTGTGGACCGTATACCATGCTGTGGTGGACCGTATACCATGCTGTGGTGGACCGTATACCACGCTGTTGTGGACCGTATACCATGCTGTGGTGGACCGTATACCATGCTGTGGTGGACCACATACCACGCTGTGGTGGACCGTATACCACGCTGTTGTGGACCGTATACCATGCTGTGGTGGACCGTATACCATGCTGTGGTGGACCACATACCACGCTGTGGTGGACCGCATACCACGTCAATGGTGGACAGCATGTGCTGTAAACCACGCCGTAGTTGGTCGTATACCACGCCCCTGATGTCGTCTTCCGGAGATGTGATTGGTGAACATATTCGCTGTCACCACTACGTCATCACCTATTGGCTTGCCTGAACTAGAGCCCGCACAACTTGCTTCCCTTCATATTTGTCGGCCATGGGAGACGCAACGTTGTGGACTTGGGGAAGGAGGTTATTGGTATCCGTACGCAATCTGATCGTGAATATCTAGTCTGGTATCATGACGCCACACGGCATCATCACTCTTCTTTATATCGCATCACGGGATGCAGCGCTGTTGTTTTCAGCGATTTCTGCTCGTGCCTGTGATTCGGCTCCACTTGCCATTTAGCGATTCCTGTTCGTGCCCTTTATTCGGCTCCACTTGTCATCTAGCGATCATTGCCCGTGCCCGTTATTCGGCTCCACTTGTCATCTAGCGATCATTGCCCGTGCCCGTTATTCGGCTCTACTTGCCATTTAGCGATCATTGTCCGTGCCCGTTATTCGGCTCCACTTGCCATTTAGCGATCATTGCCCGTGCCCGTTATTCGGCTCCACTTGCCATTTAGCGATCCCTGCCCGTGCCCGTTATTCGGCTCCACTTGTCATCTAGCGATCATTGCCCGTGCCCGTTATTCGGCTCTACTTGCCATTTAGCGATCATTGCCCGTGCCCGTTATTCAGCTCCACTTGCCATTTAGCGATCCCTGCCCGTGCCCGTTATTCGGCTCCACTTGTCATCTAGCGATCCCTGGTCGTGTCCGCCATTCGGCGCCACTTGCCATTTCACATTCCCGAGCTCTGTAGAGTCAGATTTCCCTGGTTGCATTTTGCTTTCGGTGCTCGTGAGTCGCATCGATTGTTGCCTTGTGTTGCAGACATCCAAGAGTTCTACGAGATTACGCTGCTGGACGACAGCAAAACGGTGCTGCAAAAAACGTCCGAGACCATCCAGGTGGCGAACAAGTGGGACACGAACGCCGCGCCTACCGGCACGGGACTCATCATCGACAAGGTCAGTGGCGCGTCCCCGCGCTACACACAAACACGCACAAACACTTGCGCGCCGGAAATCGATTGGCGCCATCTGACGCCCAAGGTCACTGGAGCCGATGGGGCGGCCAGGCTTTAATGGCCGCTAGCGATGCTCGGACGCTTTTCAGTGGCTTTTTGTTCGGTCGTGCATCACCGCGCTGCGAGCGGTCGCGGTCGATGATCTCGTCGATGATCTCGTCGATGACCTCGTCGATGACCTCGTCGATGACCTCGTCGATGATCTCGTCGATGACCTCGTCGATGACCTCGTCGATGATCTCGTCGCGCTGCCCGCTTTGAGCTGTTCGCACTCACGAATGTGACTGAGTCGGAAAGCATTGTGAATGTATTGATTACCGAGTACAAATATCCTGCTGAAATCCTGAAACTCGCCCGAGTCCTGAAGCTGTTACCGTTAGTGCACGAGATGTGCAGTCAGTCGCTCAACCGACTCAAAAGGTGTTCGTCCCCCTTCAGCACAGCCACTTCCCACTACCCTGGGTGATAAGCATATCGGGTAAGTGAAAGGTGCGCGGGCGCTTCGGTCCACTTGAAATATTTGGAGACATGGAAGAACTTACGGAAGTTGAGGGACCAATATCTGGCGCTTGCCGATTAGTGAAATTGTTCGCCTAGCCAGGTAATTTCGGCAAAATGAGACGAATGGGAGTATAACTAGATGCTCACCGGCCCGCGCATGTTGGTGTGTTCAAAGCCGGAGAAGTACCTCAATATATTGTAGGCCAGAAGGGTTATGTCTCCATCCGGGCTCGGACTGAGTTGACCAGAACTAAACCAACCTTTACTAGCATAACATAACCTAGCCTAACGTAACATGATCTAACCTAACCTAAAGCCCATGCATATTCAACAACGTAAAGCCCACGCATGTTCGCCAGCCCGCGGATGTTCGATCACAGAAAACCTATGGCTGGTCAATTGCTTGAAGACCACGAGTGTCGAGTCACGTACTAATGATTTGATCGTATTAGTGTCTGTCGACATTCATCTTCACATGCGAACGATTCTACGTGTGAGGTGAAATACTACGTGTGAGGTGAAATAATAAATACTAAAGTTCCATGTGAGGTGAAATACTTCAACTCTCGTGCGACGGCTGTATTGGACTTGTGGTTTTGCTCGCGGGTACGAGCGTGCACGTGAATGTGCAAAACAGTTGCACATTCCTAATAGTCACATCATGGTGCTCCCCACGTGATCGATGACCCCCAAAACGGCTGGCCACCCTTGTGAACCCCCGGGGATTGGCTACCCTGTGGGGCGCACATTTTCGAGACATTTCTAAGACGTTCATTTTTGGTATGCCCTGTAGCCATGGTCAACTGCAAAATTGATCATAGGCCCGGCACGTGCAGCTCGCGCATACCCCGGCGCCCACCCCTGTACATTGGGCATGCTGGCGTCCCTCCCCCCCCGGTGACTGGCTACTCGCCCATAGAATTTGGTGGCTGTAGCCATCGCCGCTCTCAACTCGAAGGTGCCCCACTCAAAACATGTGCGCGGCATTGACGGTCACTCGGTGTGTTCCGGCCGCCGACCCCCCCCCCTCCCCTCCCCTCCCCACTTCTTTCCTCCTCCCCTCCAAAGTGGCTGGTTCCCTGTGTATACCGGAAGACTGCAGCCACGGCTTGTCATGATTGTGTCGATAGGAATGCTGGAGTGGATGCCACCAAGACGGAAAGCTGAATGCATGGACGGATCCAGGAGCTGCGCGGGCCCCCGTTATTTAATATGATATTTGTCGTGCCATTTTGCCGGACAGTGACAGAGCGCGGTTGTTTCCGTGTCGTCTCCATTGCCTATGATCCTGGATCCGCGCCTGGGAAGAGCCTTGCGCCTGCCAGATGTCCGTATTGATCGCACTGAGATCACATCACCCAGCGTCAGTCGGTTTGGGACCGAGTTCCGTGGCCACCATGGGTTGTTTACACCGTCACGTTAGTGCCGTGGGAACATGGCCGCAGCCATACAACGACGCTGGGGAGACATTGAGGTTGGAAGCACCACCGCGTGACCGCACCTGTCGGGTATGTAATAATCAACCGTTTACCGTGTGTGTCCGGCGAGCCGCTGCCGCGTGGTGGCCTTTTTTGAACTCGTATTTTCGTGCGTTGCCGCTTGATGGCGCTGCATACACCTGATCTGTCCGCCGCTAGAGGTTGGCCGCTGTCTGAGGACGGGACGCGCAGTGTTGTGATAACAATTTACGTCGGGATAAGTATCTGGTGTTTACTTGCCTGATCGGAGGTGTTCGGTCCGTAATGGATAGTCACGCCGACAGTAATGGATAGTCACGCCGACAGTAATGGATAGTCACGCCGACAGTAATAATTCAAAGGCGGTTTTTTTTATTAGTGATGGCAGCCTAGTCCACTATGCAGCCTAGTCCACTATGCTTGTATGTCCACTATGCAGCCTAGTCCACTATGCTTGTATGTCCACTATGCAGCCTAGTCCACTATGCTTGTATGTCCACTATGCAGCCTAGTCCACTATGCTTGTATGCAATGTCTTAAAATTACTTTTTCAATACCTGTGCGGATGAAAAACAAAATCACTCGGAGATAGTGAAAGATGAAAAACGCGGAATAGACACATTATGATGAAAACTCAGATTGCGCATCATCATACTAATGAAATAACCACATGGCCAGAGTGGCAAACATAAGCATACAAACTTCGACAAATTGTATGTTGCGCCCACTCTTCCTGAACCACATTTTTGGGGTCAGTACCTTCACATGCTTCTCATTTCGCTTCTTCCTTCCTTTATTGAGTTCATGAATGTAGCGCGGTGCTTGAAATGAAACAGGCAATTCCATTGTTCGATACTTCTTCACATTAATCTGGCCACACATGGCGGAAGGACACCTGTTCACCGCCCTGTCATGTCAAAGACCTACATTGCATGTTATACTTGGACGTGTTTGTTTCACCTGTGCATGCCGGGTGCTTGATGGCTGTGGTTTTCCTCAATGTGTATGATGGCAGACCGTGATTCGTGCAAAGGTACAAAGGTAAATGATAAGTGATTGACTGTTCCGTCCCTTGGAGAAGGTAAATATCGTACATCTAGCACCTGCCACTTAAACCTGAATGTGCAATGTGCATGCGGGCCTCACCCGAATGCTATGAGCTGCATGTGGGTGTATTTGATTGGTTGGTATTGTGTTACAGGTACCATCCACCTTGGCCACTGCCTCGCTGACCAGTCCTCATCATGCAGACCTGATCACGAAGCCTACATCCCTGGGTGGCGGTGTTGACCTATGCAATCCAGATACCTGTCACGTCCTGAAATGCTGAACCAGTGCCCGCAGAACGATCGTATCACCAGTTCAGTGTCTGTGTCTGACAGCACTTTCGAATCATCTGCCTGCATATTTCTACGTCTGCTTTTCGGCTGTAACTAGAGCGCAACTACGGCAATGTTACTAATACTGACACTGCTTTTGTTTTGCTTTTTGTGAAGTGTTTATTTCCTTAGTTATTTGGTCTCAAGGGAGCATCATCTCTGGTGAAGGCCACGCTGCAACTCGATCAAACTGCTGGGCTTTGTAAATAAATAATACAGCACACATCATCAACATTTAATATAAGTGTGAAATGAGGCATCTGAACAGTCAGCACCGACGCCATCAGCGGAAGCACTAACCAAGCCAATAACAACTTTTAATTATGCATGGCTGAACTTCAAATCGACATGATCGCGAGTGTGACTGGAAATGTGGATAGTTCCTACGAATACCAGTCAACAGCGAAACCAAAATCGTACTATCTCACGGAGATAATTATTTTGCATATCCCCTACGCGACTTGGATTCGTTGAACTGAAGCAACAGCTTCTCTTCTCTTTGTTCATCGTTCCACGTTCTTTCAACGCCAATGATATAGTACAGAGTCGGAATATAAAATAATAATTTTATTGTATCAACAACCATAACCGTTAAAGTTTGAGTAATATAATCGCTTAAAAACTATAATACCATGCATTAGGGGAAGCTCGGTAAAACGCCCCACCGTGCAAACATACCTTCTCGCGCTCTTCTAGTATTAATGCAAGGGCAGAAAGCGCGGGCTTGACACATCGGCACACGCGCTTTAGCATGAATGAATACTTGCGGAAACAATTAAACTGGTCTGCTTGAAAGGCCACACGCTCATGTACAACATACTCAGGACAGTGTTCTTGTTCTATATATATATATATATGCATATGTAGATAGGTGTCTCATAGCAAAATGCGAATTCGAACGCATTTTTCACACTAACATTTCAGCGACCTAACTTCCTTGCTCATTTGAGCAACTCGCTGTACCGATGTGCACACATCGGTAATATCGTGAAACAGATCATGAACAGATGAACAGACCAGACAGATCGTGAAATAATGGATACCGCTCTCCCTCTCCCTCATCTCATCGACATCGCACATACAATGATAAGCATGTCATGACGTATTGTAACACACTTATTCCCGTCTCTTACTGGCAGGGCACTTTTCATGTTTAAAAAAACACAAATTTCAGGCGCCTCGGTACTCGGTTCAGTTTTTTTTAAACTGTGAGGGACTGTCTGTCAGTCACGGTACGCTTTAGTGCTGGGCGGTGATGTCTGAGCCATCTGTCAGTGACGGTGGCCGCAGGAAAGAATCTCAAATGCACCATATTCTTGATGATGAACACCTCTTTTTTGCCCTATCTTTGTTGTCCTCTTTTGTTTCATCGAATTTTCCCTCGAAGCGACCCTCACTTACGTGCTTTGCAGTTTTGCCCACCCGTTATGTGTCGGACTGGCTTCGAGACATGATTAGGCATATCTCTGCCACCTCCACCATATCAGGGATGTCCCTGTGCAGACCAGTCTGCACGTCCTGGAAGGTGCGCAGGACGTTCTGGGGACACCAACTTTTGACACCGCTGGACTGGTCAGTTGGCAGCCACTCCGCGAAGTCACTGTGTCGTCTCTCTCTCTCTCGCACGCTCTTTGAAAGCGCGATACTGGGAGACGAGGCACAAACATTTGGTCCCTGAGCAGCTGTCGCTGCACGCATGGCCTGGCAGCTTCACATTCCCCAGACTCAGCCGTTCGGCCAGGTATGAGAACGTCGCCTTACCATAGTCGGAGCCTGCACTAGTTGAGGCGGTCCTGTCCATGTCGAATGTGTGAATTGTGAGTCGTTCAATGTCAGTCGGGTCAAGATACGTTGGACTGAGTCGCAGGGATCGCCGCCACCAGGTCAGACCGTCGCCGAGTCGCCTGTGTCATGTCAGTCGCGTCGCGTTCTACGTCACTACGCCGCAGCCGGTGCTGCTCGGTCACTCCGATCTCGGCGCCTCGGAAACCGGTGCCATCAACCTCCGCCGGCCCCTCCCTCTCTAGCTGGCCAAAGAATGCACCCGCTGCAATTTTGGTCAGGGTGGGCGGATACTTGTCCACTTCCAGGCGGTCCCGAAACACCGAGTACAGCGCTGACTGGCCAGCCTTACTCAGTGCCACAACGGGCGTCATCACATCGATGATGATCAGCGACGCCATCACAAACTCCCGGCTCTCCAGCGTCCGGAGAACCCGCTGGGCCGACCCAGTAAAAAGCGACCCCTGAGCGATCATGTCTTGGAGAACATTGATCATGGCAGCTCGGTTGTGGAGGACTTTGGTCACTGTCATGACTAAGTACTCCACGAAGCGGGTTTCCATCAGCCGCTGCAAAGATAGGCTAATCACATCCAGCTGGGCGGATACCCTCCGCAGCTGTCGCTTCAGAAGTCCTGACCCCTGAAACAGGCTGATCACCTGGTATCTGGTGCAGGCTGTCCATGCATTCCAGCATCCAGGTCGCTTCTTCCTCGTTCGTAACTTTCGACAATAAAGTCTCGAGGCGGTGGTCACGGTCATCTAGATGAACGTGACTTCTGTTAAACTGTTCCTTCCATATCCGGCGGAATCCATTTTTACTGCCAGAATAGACTGCCTCGCAGTCAGACGAGGAAGAGGTGACCTGGATGCTGATGTCCTCGTCAGTAAGTCCGAAGTCATGTCGGAGACAATCGACGACGTGACTCGTCACCCCCCGTCCGTCGGTCTCGTGTCGGTCCCGTGCTGGGGGGGGGGGGGGGCAACTGCCCTGTTCCTATGCCATTGGCCCCTGTGGCTCATAGTTGCATTATCTTCCATATTTATTTTGCTACTTCTTTTATTTATTTCTTGATATTTATGGAGCATTTGTAAATCATAGTTTCTTTTAAACTTGTCATCATGTCAATATAATTGGGTGCTGGATCCATAATTCCTGGCCTGTCCACACCCTGCAACATTTTAGGCTCCTCCCTGTAGGAATATTCAGCATCACATAATGCAGTCTCGAACAGGGTCGGATACCGGAATTTGCAGGGTGTGTGTGGCTGAGCTGTGGGGCTGGTGGCGGCAAAAGATGTGCTGGGGTGGCACTAACTTGCTTTCCCGGGAAGCAGGGACCAGAAGGGGGGGGGGGTGCATTCCGACCTCCCGGATGGATGGCACTTCAACAGTAGGGGGTGGCAAGGGGGCTAGAGGGGTAGCATTCCAGCAGATGAGGTGGCGTTCCCCTTTGGGCCTGGGGGGGGGCATTCGGCCTCCTTGGATCCGATACTGTCTCTCCCCTCCAATATCTATTTCAGCCTCATTCAGCTCTGAATCTGCCCCCTCCCAACAAAGCAGAAAAACCTTAGAATGCACTCGCCCTACCTCGAGCATATGCTTCCCTTCGAACAGCACATGCAGATATGCCACTAATATACCACCAATGTAGATTGAGATATTGATCGTCTACACTGTACCACACATTTGCGCAATGTAGGATGAGGTGGTTTAAGGCTACCTCCGCTCAAGGCAGTACATATAGAACTTCCGCTGTACTGTATGCACGTATATGATCGAATGCAAGGCATGGAATGCAAAACAATGGAATGTAAACAAAATTCAGCGCAGCGATGTTTTGCGCTTTCGTGACAAATCATAGTGCCACAGGACAATGCACACTTCGTAATTTATTGTTTTATATTTAGCCTGCACGTCAGGGAGCCTATTATACTGGAAAGGACTTGGAACAAAATAAAGAACGCCATGAAAAAGAACTAGGATCAAATATTTTCACTACAAGGGAGAATTATGGCATCCAGGTTGTTACCTGTGACGAAGGAAAAAGCCAGTGAGCTATCGACAAATGGCGATTGAAAAACACCATAATTTTCACTTAAATGTGCACATGTCGAGTATTTTGTGTGTTCAGGTCAGAAAATGAACTTTACAAAATTAGATTCTTGTGCACTTATAGTACTCCCTTGCCATATCACCGAGGAATTGGTCTCCATTTGCAGCATACTTTCTAAGCATCCACATGTCAGGAGTTCTTGCATTGTACAAATATGGCACGTAAGGAAGACGGTCAGAAGTATTTTTGTGCTAATTTTCACACACTAAAATGAACGGAGAGTTGGAAAATCCCAATTGTTGTGCGATTTATACGTAGCACTTCCGTATATCAAGCCCCGCTTTTGCATGGATTTTTCATCCTTCAGACTGGCCGAAAAAGCCCACGGATGAACATATGAATAATTCCTTGTACCGCACGCGGCGGAGCGTTATTGTTCTTTTATAATGTGCAGAAAATGATGAGACGTTCAAATATTTGCTTTGATCTTCGATTTCTCCATCATACTCACAAGTATTCATCCACAAATTCACCTGTATTTTCGCGTGTTTTTCATCCTCCTGGAATGTGCCAGCCTAAGGATGACATTTTTCATCCCATGTTCTTGATAAACAATGTTTGCTAATATTTGCAGTAGTTGTGAAATTTATTCATGTAAGGTTGAGATAAATGAAGACACAATTCTAACTTTATTTCTCCATTTACCTCGGAAGAGAATCTTATATTAATATCGGAACATTTTATCAATTTTATTTTTATTCAGAATACATGCCTACAATTATGACGCGCATAAGACTTCGAAAAGCAAAGCTGAGCCCTCGTAAGTCGCTCAATAGGATCGAGGTTTGGGCATTTCTGTATTTATTAATGCAGATTTTTATACCTGCATTCTTTGCCTGTATTCAGTGCTGAGGTACTACCCAGTCATGAGGTTTAACGCTGTTAAGCGGTTCAGTTCAGGGGTGGATCCAGCCAGACCGTTTTCAGTCGGCTTGGGTTGTGCAAGATTTAATAAATCGCTGATGAAAAATACCTGATTTGTATGGCTTAGAAGGCAAGCTCGAGTTTAAAACAATATTTTTTCTTCAAATAAAATGTTCCCTGTTTTTCTGAAGAGCATGAATAAAGGATAATTTTAGTTCCAATCAGGCTATCTAGGCTGGTGATGCCCCCCACCCCCTTGCCCCAAATCCCCCTGCATTAGCTGACAATAACTTGGTTTCGGCCAATGTCATGATTCAGCCCTTAAGGGTGTCAGCTCGGCCGAATTTCTGGTTATGCTACAGCTTCACGTGTTTTTTTTTTAAAGATGCATGGTATGAGTATGTATTTCATGGATTCATGCATATTCATAGATTGCTGCACTTATGTTCATCATGCTATACTGTGAACTGCATGCCTAGCTTCATGAAGCTAGACACATCTAGTTCATTGTACAATGATTTTCAGCCTGCCAGGAACATCTTCACTACAGGCCCATTAGGTTTTGTGATGATATGCATTTGTCTCAAAGCTCATTCTATATCCACCTGAGAGTGAGACTATTGCTAAACAAAAGAAAAGAAGCTGAAAAAACAAACAAAACGAAAGCTGGAAAAACAAAAGACAAGGATGAAAACATTGCAAGCGTGCATTTTAGTTCCATCACAACAACCATCTGTGTTTGTAATATGTTTATGAAAAGATGAAAGTCATCACCAAGGATGAAAACCTAAAACTTGCATTAACTGTGATTCTCCACGCAAAATGGTGATTTTTTCACTGCTTGTATGGCTGTCGAACTGTATTTCAGTTAGGTATTATCTGACGCAATTTCAATGATGCAGCCTTACCAGAACCTTTCAACATTGAAGGCGGGACATATTATTTTACCTACTTCAAGGGATTCCCAATTTCCCTATCTTGAAAATTTGTCCCCGTCCCCTCAAAATTGCTTCGGCTGCCTATTGTTTAGCTTCATTGATTACTTCGGTTCGCTTATTTTGATGTTACAATTAACTTCTTTTTTTTTTTAAAGATTACCAAGATGAACAGAGTACACATATGATCGCAATGTGTGTGACCGAGTGACCGAGTGGTCAGATGACCTGACCCGTTCTCGGAACGGGAGCAATATCCGGAGTCGCGGATTTGCACCCACTCGTCTCCTAGGCTATCCTCGTTAGCCCCGCACCATCGAGGGGACTCCGATAACCACGACTTCAGTGGTAATGTGTCCAATATAAGCAATCCTAAACTTTCGGCCCGGTGAGGAAAATTTGAGTTCAAATTTATGTAGAAGACTTCTAATGCTCCCTGTCAATCCACTAGCATTATCAATATTAACACCTTACAATATAATTTTTGTTATCCGTAAATTTATTTTGGGAGGAAGAAATGAACAAGTAGGAACGTGCATCCATACATAAATTATGATCATTCCAATCAAATATGGCACATCCCAACGTCAAATTACAACCCGTTTTGCCCTCCCCATCTCATTTTGCGAAACCACACCCTGATTCAAAGTCGCCATCGGATCTCATTCTAGCCTCATCCCTTTCTGCCCGTTGGTCGCAGTGAATTTCACGGGGAAGGGGTCGCATTAAGCTCACGAATCGACGGAACTTCTCGGGCCACCTCTGTGTAAATGGCTTCCAGTAGTCATTGGGACCGAATGCTTTGTGGCCATGATTGTGGCTATGTCTTGGAATCATGGATTTCGAGATGGAACTTTCAGGGCTATTAAGCTTCGGAAGGATAATATTCTTACTGCTTCTGGCATCAGAGATTCATCTATGCTTGCAAGTGAATTTCTGATGTTTTCGTGAATGAAAATACAGAAGGGATGAACATAGTATTGGTATAATCACATTTTGTTGTATCTCTTGCTTGCATCCCGAGGCACCCATGTGTTGGCTGTCCTGATCTATGGGCAGCTCACCTAGGGAAGCCCCACATTGAAAGACCCAATGAAGGTGCATACAGCCAAATTGGGATAGGCTGTTGCTGCATCTGATATGGGGACGACAATTAAGGAAAAAACATCGTACACCGGCCACCATACACCGGCCACCGTACACCGGACACCATACACCGGACACCATACACCGGACACCGGACACCATACACCGGACACCATACACCATACACCGGACACTATACACTGGCCAAGCCAGACGGAGACGCGTCCAATAAAAATCATCCGCCCAGCCCTCGCGCGGTTCAGGGGCCGGTGTGAGGACTGGCATCACCGGGGGGGGAGGAGGTCTACTCAGCGGTGACCTGTCTCCGCCTAGGCTGCGATGAGTTGCAGCCTGTCAACGTCAGCCCCGCCCGGACACACTTGGCTGTGTCCGGGCGTGTCACCTCGTCACACTTGGCTGACTGATTTTGTGTATGGTCCGTATAGCGCGCCAAGTAGAGGATGATGTGCACGTCTGAGAGAGAGAGAGAGAGAGAGAGAGAGAGAGAGAGAGAGAGAGAGAGAGAGAGAGAGAGAGAGAGAGAGAGAGAGGTGGAGGTGGAGGTGGAGGTGGAGGTGGAGGTGGAGGTGGAGGTGGAGGTGGAGGTGGAGGTGGAGGTGGAGGTGGAGGTGGAGGTGGAGGTGGAGGTGGAGGTGGAGGTGGAGGTGGAGGTGGAGGTGGAGGTGGAGGTGGAGGTGGAGGTGGAGGTGGAGGTGGAGATGGAGATGGAGATGGAGATGGAGATGGAGATGGAGATGGAGATGGAGATGGAGATGGAGAGAGAGAGAGACTGGAAAGACAGTGTCTGATATATTCCCTCGTATAGCGTTGTAGGTCTGTGACCTGACAAACTATTTTCAAATGTCATACCATGAGGTCGGCGGAGGATGCTACATCAGAGCTACACCAAACCATGACATTTCAACACGTGCCATTTTTCTGTGGTCGCGAAAAAAAGATACACCGGGGGAGAGAGGAAGAGGTCGCATTAACCCGCTACATAGGTGAGAGTTTACACCTCCTCCGAGGCTACCCTGTGAATAGTGTCTGGTGATAATTTAGCTGTGCAATGACCGACCCGCCTATCGGTGCATTCGGCTCAAGTATTCTAAGAAAACATATCTTTGAAGTGGACAAAGGATAAAACACTGTCCAATGTTGCAATGCTGGGTCGGCGTTGGTTATCACTAAGCATCCTCATTGGGGATGACCAGGAAGTGCACAGAGTGTGGTCAGTGGTCACCAGGACTCTTCCCCGTGGTTTGTTTAGAGTGTCGGCACCAGTATGGGTTATTTAGTTATTTGGGCTTTAGGGTACCAGTAGGGGCAGCATCGGTGATTTGGTAGTATAGATGGTCATGTGTCGTATGGTATACTTTTATATGGAGGCCGTTAGCGGCTTGGTCGGGTGGATACTCATGTCAAACTCCACACAAATAATGGCAACTAGCTGGCGTCATTTAGCTGATTGCAAACCCACATGTGAACTTCGGTCGTTTCGATTCACCGCGAATTCCGTCGCCATATTTGCTCATCGATGTGTCAGTTTGTTTGACGGAGCACATTGGAGTAAAGCTTGAGGCCGGATGTGCGACAAATTATCGATCAGCATTGATAATACCGCGTAATGCCGCACCCAGCGCGTCGGCAATGTTCGGTGCGGGTACGGACGTGTTCACGGCCAAGGGAAATGCAGTGGTCGGTTGCATACGCCGGCCAGGAATGGGTTTTGTTGCAACTCACCTTACACCCCTACGGCGTTACATGAAAACAAACTAGTGAACGTGTTTTATTGTCTTCAACTTTGGGAGTGTTAGCAACTTCATATAGCTGCAGGGAAGTTGGAAGAGTGATGGCACGCAGGCTTCCACTTTTGCTATTTACATTCATTCATGTCATGCATTTTATCGCATGCATAGTGTGTATTGCAATACTGGTGAAGAAACTGACTTCGGGCTCAACATGATCAAACCCAGTCGATGTACCCTTGTAGTCAAGTAACCAACCAACCGAAGAAATCGGGGATGGGCGCAAAAGTCCCAGGCTGAAATCGGAGCACCCATCCCGGGCTGGAAAAGAACAGTAACAACATGAGTGATCACCACCAGCACTGGGAACGCGCGAACCCCGCCCATGGTCTGGCGAGCAACATGTCATGTCACTACATGACATGACATTTCGAGGTATCATATCGTCCACCCGTCCTCCATCTCATCTGCCAGCTCACTGGCACCGCCGCGTCAAGCAGGACAGGTTACTCTGGAGCTGTAGGAGCAGAGCGACCGTGTCGTTGGAAACTTCTACACATTGATTGATGAATAGGGATGGGTGCATGGAAGCAATGGGAGGACCTGAATCGGTTGGGAGGGCCACTCCACATGATTCCACGTTAAAAGCCAAAATTAATAGGGGGATAGTTTGAGCCTTCCCAAGAGTATGTTAAATTCCACCCCTGAACTACGGTGTCGTGGAGAAGGAACTGGTGTTTGCCAAGAGCCAGGGTCTGTATATGTGCCTCGAGCCTGGCTATGAGCCTCGAGACTCGGTAGCCAGCATGCTTGTCGGCAATAATTACGCCTAATTTTGTTTTTGAAGACTGCTTATTGAAATTCATAATCACAGTTTTTTTTTCGAACGACATGGAAGGGGGCTCTGCCGGGATGTAGAAAGGTGGGCAGCAGAGACAGAGAGAGAGAGAGAGAGAGAGGGAGAGAGAGAGAGAGAGAGAGAGAGAGAGAGAGAGAGAGAGAGAGAGAGAGAGAGAGAGAGAGAGAGAGAGAGAGAGAGAGAGAGAGAGAGAGAGAGAGAGAGAGAGAGAGAGAGAGAGAGAGAGAGAGAGAGAGAGAGAGAGAGAGAGAGAGAGAGAGAGAGAGAGAGAGAGAGAGAGAGAGAGAGAGAGCGAGAGAGAGAGAGAGAGAGAGAGAGAGAGAGAGAGAGAGAGAGAGAGAGAGAGAGAGAAAGCGAGAGACAGAGAGAAAGCGAGAGACAGAGAGAAAGCGAGAGAGAGCGAGAGAAGAAAGATAACGTGTTCAGTGTTTGCAGTGTGATGGCCGCAATTGCAAACAGGATTGCAAATTGAATGATACTGGATCTGCAACTGGTGGACGTTCAGAGTAGATGAGCCAAGGCGTAATCTGGTTTGGTCAATATTTCTCCATTTTACGGGCTGCAGAGAAGAAAAGTGGTGGGACTAAGGTGCTGAAGCGATGCCAAATCAGACAACGGAACGACAATTGTTGGTACTTAAGGTGCCAAGTAGGCTGTTGCGGGACCTGCATGACTGACGCAGTCGATGCGCCTCTGAACTCCAGGCTGTTCCAGGAACGGTTCACTAATGAATGAAGGACTTGTCGGCGTGTGAGTCGGTCACGTGGTGCAGAGCAGGTCATAGGGCTGCCCAGTGCCAGTCCAGTGGCGCCTGTTTTGTGACTCAGTCAATTGGTCAGTCAGGCATTTCGATAGAAGTGGTCTATTAAAATGCATTCTGTGAAACAAGAGGTCATAGATATGACGCTGCGTTTTAAGTTTTTCCCAGCCAAGATCGGCAAGGAGTTCGTCGGTTGGCACAAGGCACTGGTGTTCGAAATATGGTACCAGTTACAAGTCCGGCTATCCTGTTCTGTGGTGTCTCAAGTGGGTAAGGGTCTGCAATTGATGTCAATTTATTGATGATTGATGCCGCCAATTTATGCGCCAATGTTGTCGGCATATACTATCATATACAGTAGTCGAAATGAGATATGATTCAATTCGTAAACTTCGTTAAGTATGTGTCCTAGTGAAAATTTGGCAACCGGGAGGATTGAACCTGGAAGAGAGTTGACTAGTCGGGTAATGTTCATATGCTGATGGAAATGAAGGTTAGTTGACGACGTCAGTCCATTGTGTTGCGGCATGTCGTAGTGGTGACGTCACGACTGTCAAACATCAGTTGCAAACATTGATCCCACTTTATGTCGTAAGCGTCTATTGTATAGTTGTAGATCCGTTGAGTGAGATATTCCAGTCAGCCTCAAGATGATTCATAAGTATAAGTCGTTTTGTAAGGATGCTTGGGTTTCGCCCCTGGTGTCTGTGTGGGTGTTGGTGGTATCGTGTGAGTGTCTGTGCCGTGTCGATGTCATGAACGACATTCGTCGGTGTAGAATAAGGGGTTATGTTGGGTTTCATCAGCTCAGTCATCGAGGTATGCGGAGGTGAAGGGGTGAGTACAGCCGTTGAACGCAGTCGCTGGACTATATATATATATATATATATATATATATATATATATATATATATATATATATATATATATATATATATATATATATATATATATATATATATATATATATATATATATATATATATATATATGTGGAATTAGCAGGTCACCCAGCCAGTATGGTTGGTGACCCGCCCCTGACCATGTTATGTCTGTCTGATACTTAGATCGGGTCACGGGACAGCTGTCAGGTGTCCAGGTCACCTGGCCAGTGTGCTGGGTGACCCGTCTCTGGCCATGATAGGTCTGTCTGATACTCAGGTCCTGCCACGGGACAGTTGTTCGGTGTCAATGTCACCTGTCCAGTGTGGTGGGTGAGCCGCCTCAGGCCATGTTAGAGCTATTCGGCACTCAGGTCGGATCACGGGACAGCTGTCCGTGTTCAGGTCGCCGCCGGGGGATGGGGGAGGGGCAGATACCAGGGTCGTCGCGCAGCCGCTACTGGAGCCGGCCAACTTTACAGCCATGAGCGCGGTAAAAATACGCGCCATTCTTGTGCGCTGAAACAGCGTCGTCGGCGGCGGCGCCGGCACAGTCGTCGGCGCGGCCGCGATCAGGTGTGGCGCCGACGCCGGCCACCTGGCGCCCACACGTCGCGACCCGCCTCAGGTGCGCCGTCGGCGCCGACGTCTTGCGCTGGCTGGCGGCCCGCGCGCTCGACGGCCAGTCGGTGGTGGCTGACGCGGCGGCCGGCCCGCTGCGTGCCGTCGGCTAACGAGACACCAGCCGCGTAGCTCGTCCGAGAGCCGTGGGCTCGGCCTCGCACGCTCGAGGCGGCGACCGTCGACGCTGCTGGCCGGTGCCCGGTCCGCCCCTGTCGCAGCCCTGCCCCTGCGCCTGCCCCTGCCCCTGCGCCTGCCCCTGCGTCGCCATGATCGACTGGGTGTCGATCGTGCGCGCCTCGCGGCGCCGCTTCTCGTACCGCGGCCGGCCCGGCCAGCGCCACCACAAGAAGCGGCGCAAGCTGATGCCGCAGTACTACGACGACGAGGCGTGCTGCATCTCCTGCTTCGCCGGCGGCAAGCGGGACGACGACTGCCACGGGGTGAGTGTCGGGCTGCCCTTGGTGTTATGTCCTGGCCGAGCTGCCCCGGCCCGACCGGCCTCGGGGTGGTGCCGAGCTGCCCTTGGTGTTATGTCCTGGCCGAGCTGCCCCGGCCCGACCGGCCTCGGGGTGGTGCCGAGCTGCCCTTGGTGTTATGTCCTGGCCGAGCTGCCCCGGCCCGACCGGCCTCGGGGTGGTGCCGAGCTGCCCTTGGTGTTATGTCCTGGCCGAGCTGCCCCGGCCCGACTGGCCTCGGGGTGGTGCCGAGCTGCCCTTGGTGTTATGTCCTGGCCGAGCTGCCCCGGCCCGACCGGCCTCCGGGTGGTGCCGAGCTGCCCTTGGTGTTATGTCCTGGCCGAGCTGCCCCGGCCCGATCGGCCTCGGGGTGGTGCCGAGCTGCCCTGGCCGAGCTGCCCTGGTCAAGCTGCCCTGGCCGAGCTTCCCTGGCCGAGCTGCCCTGGCCGAGCTGCCCTGGCCGAGCTTCCCCAGCCCGACCGGTCTCGTGGCGGTACCGAGCTGCCCAGACCGAGCTGCCCTGGATGTGATGAGTGATGGAAGGCCCGCTGGTGGAGACTCGGAATTTGTTGGACAATCAATCAATCAGTGTCTTTGCACAACGTTGAGCCGTTGGCGCCCTTCAGGGTCACGCGCACCAGGAAAACACCGCACCGTCTCCGCCTCAACGACTCGAAGGACTGGATATTGTGCCGAATGTAGCATGCACACACACAAATCGTCACGGAAAGAGAGTAAAAGAAATGTAGCAGTGACATAACACGGCGCGAGCGCACCAGCCCCGCCACAACGGCACGAAGGGCCGGATACGTGAACAAGTTACAAATCATGGAATCATGAACGTTGAACATTTGGGCGCTGCATGACCGACGCAGTCGATGCGCCCCTCAACTACAATAACCAACCAACATTGGACAGTGAATTGGATAAACATTGAAGAAATATCAATCTGGATTATTCTTAAAGGGGTCTACCGATGGAGAATGCACGACATTTGAAGACAGACTATTCCAATTATTTGGCTATTTTGAAGCTGAATTTTGCAGTCTAGGAGAGTTCCACCACGTCTTCTTGTAATTTCCAACGCGTGTCCTCTGGCGGTGTCCCGCACAAGGTGCAATATTTTGCGAAGAATTAAAAGGATCAAGACCATGCGTGAATTTATATATTTGGATCAAATCACCCGCCAGTCTTCCGTGCTGGAGAGAAAACAAACCGAACTCTTTTGATCGCTGTTCATATCCAAAAAGTCTGAAGCTTGACATCATTTTAGTAGACTTTCGTCGAACCTTTCTCTTGACTTTGAAGCCTGGATGAGATGAGAACCAAAAGTTTTAACACAATATTCCAGACGTGATCTGACAAATGAACAGTAGTGCTTCTTCACAAGTTCTGTTCTTTTTTGTAAAACACGCTTCTATTGATAATTCCTCACACTCCAAGAGTGTGAGGAATGCCGCGTCTCATTACATTTCGTTGTATGTATCATGTCTTTGGTAACTACAAATTCTAATGTTTTTCTTCCACATTCTCGTGGGGATTATTAACGCTTATTTCATTTCCGTCCTGTCTATTGTTAGATCCAAAAGGAATTACTTTAAATTTATCCAAATTGAACTTCTTCCGTCAAGTTTTTGACCAGCTTGACTAGTTGATTCATATCATGTTGGAACGCTTTTATCATCATCATTCGCCAATATTCTGAACAATTTGACATCTGTAAACTTCAGAACTGTGATTGATAATCCAGATTGTAATTGACAAGTGTGATGAAAAGAGCCGGGTCAAGAACTGACCTTGCGGAGCCCAGCCGTCGGTTGGATGCCACCTGGGTCGTGGGTGATGCAACAGTCCCGGGGCGGGGAATGGTGCACTCCGACGTGTGTTAAGCTCTCCGAGGGTTTCAGTTACGCTGACAGGTGGGGAAGGGGCTGGAGAAAGCGCTGCAATATGTAAAAGACTGAATGGGATTCGGTGCTGAACGCTTCGGGAATTCGTCGGCGTCCCGAATGGCCCTGGGGTCTCAGCAGGAGTGTTCAATGACCCGAGGGCTTGTGTGGGCTGCTTGATAGTCGGAGTATCTCGCGGGCGTCTCTTCCGAGAGGCTGGACAGGTCACCCAGTGTGTCGAATAATGTTGCGAGAAACTACAGCCCCACCAGGTATACAGATACGTTCCTGCGATACGCTGAATGTTTCATCCAAGGAGCGTTCTGAATGGCTTATGAGGCCTCAGTGTGCTGAGCGACATGGAGGAGATTAGTGATATAAATTACTGAGTATTTTATCACATGCTAAACCCGCGGTTAAGCATACGAACGTCTGACTACAGGAATGTTGTACCCGAGAGATGACATGCTCCACCGGGTCGCTGTCATGCTGGCTGACGAGGCCCACTCTTGGGAAGCTCGTAAGTCAGCTTATACCAGACTGACACTTCACCGCCATGGGATGAGACCTCACTGTCCGGGACTGACACCTCACTGTCCGGGACTGGCATCTCACTGTCGGGGGCTGCCACCTCACCGTCGGGGGCTGACACGTCGCTGTCGGGGGCTGACACCTCACTGTCCGGGGCTGACACCTCACTGTCCGGGGCTGACACCTCACTGTCCGGGACTGACACCTCACTGTCCGGGACTGACACCTCACTGTCCGGGACTGACACCTCACTGTCCGGGACTGACACCTCACTGTCCGGGACTGACATCTCACTGTCGGGGGCTGACACCTCACTGTCCTGGGCTGACACCTTACTGTCGGGAGCTGTCATCCCAGTGTTATCTCTTCTTCTTTTTGCCTTGGCTTCTTTTACGACGCATTCAACCGCCAGGTCATATAGCGTCGCCAACCTCTCACGCCGATTGGTCGCATGTGGACTCGGTAATGCCGTCGGTTGTGAGATTCGAACCCACAGTCTTGCGATCAAGAGTCTGACGCTCTACCAACTGAGCTACCGCGGCCCCCACGGTGTCCAGAGCTGACACCTCGATGTCTCGGCCCCACTATCGGACGCTGACACCTCGGTGCTCAGAGCTGACAATTCGATGTTCAAAGCTGGCACCTCGGTGTTTGGAGCTGACACCTCGGTGTTCAGAGCTGACACCTCGATGTTCAGAGGTGACGCTTCACTGACTTGGGCTCTGCGGCGGAGTCCTTCCTCAGCGCCGCGCCGTGGCCTCTGAAGTCTGCCGCGGGCCGGCCAGCAGGGCCGCGCCGTGGCCTCTGAAGTCTGCCGCGGGTCGGCCAGCAGGGCCGCGCCGTGGCCTCTGAAGTCTGCCGCGGGCCGGCCAGCAGGGCCGCGCCGTGGCCTCTGAAGTCTGCCGCGGGTCGGCCAGCAGGGCCGCGCCGTGGCCTCTGAAGTCTGCCGCGGGTCGGCCAGCAGGGCCGCGCCGTGGCCTCTGAAGTCTGCCGCGGGTCGGCCAGCAGGGCCGCGCCGTGGCCTCTGAAGTCTGCCGCGGGTCGGCCAGCAGGGCCGCGCAGTGGCCTCTGAAGTCTACCGCGGGCCTGCCACGCAACCGGTGCAGTTCACTTGTTACCGACGGCGTGCGGGCGCAGCTGCCCAGCCACCCATGTGCCGCAGCCACTCCAGCCACAGTTCCAGCCGGGTACTGGCCAGTTTGCCAGCCACAGTTCCAGCCGGATACTCGTCAGTTTGCCAGCTACCTAGAGTCGAGCTGAGCGTGGCTGCTGAGGACAGCTGCCATCTGCTGTGTGGGGAGGAGAGGCCGCAGAGTCCCCGCTGTTCGGTAGCTCGGGCAGTGCGCCACCTATTGCTCGCGGGCGCCGCATGACCTCTGTAGTCGATGGGCCCATAAACCCCAATAACTAACTAATTAACTTATTGCTCACGTGCCGACACTGCACAAGAGCGCAGGCTGTTCTATAGACGTCATGTGGGCTGTTCAGTGTATGAAGACACTTTGTGAAGTAATTCAAAGTTCGTGCATTCCGGAAGCTTGTTGCGTTGCCTGTCAGCGACAGGATTCCAGACCACATACACTCCAAGGCAATCATTTTCATCTGACAGTGAACTGCTGGACTACGAGTCATGGACGCTAATGATCAAAGACTGATGGAAGCGCCCTTCAAGTGCAATAACTAGCAAACAAACAAACAAACAAACAAACGGCGGCGCGAAATGTCAGCGTCATAGCTGATCTAGTTGCAGATCCCCCGACAGTGTAGAAGCTAGTGTCAAGCAGCCCGCCGTTCAGCGAGCGAAAGACAGGGCAGAAAGAAAACTGATTTACCGAATGGAGTGCAGTGCGTACACACAAACTCATACCTAGCGGAAGAGGATGGAAGTTTTATGAAAGGATGTGTTGAGGAATTCACGGATGGCTTATGTGTGGCGCGAGACATCAGTATGAAAGCATAAGCTTGTCATTCAAATAGCTTGAGATGGTTTGCTTCGCAAAATGGTGAGGAAACTAATTGAATTTGCCACAAATGACGTGAAATTTCAGCTATGAGTACGTACGAGAAGTGCGGCCGACGTCATTTCGACATATGGAAGCGCTGGTAGGCTCCATATTACCGCTATCGGAATGATGCCCATTCCTCAAGAACTCGTCTTACATGTTAACTGCGGGTGCCGCGGCCCCCGAAGTCACCACCCTGGTCCACTCAGTGACTGGAACTTCCCGTTGCTGCGGGGTCGGAGTCAGCTGGGCGGTGACGATGGTCCCCGCAGCAGCCAATCAGCACACCCGACCTCCCTGTCAGCCGGCCGTGACCTGTGGCTGACCGTGCCGCAGCCGTCTGGTCCCGTGACTGTCCGCTATCTGACGGGGTCGGAGTCAGCTGGGCGGTGATGATGGTCCCCGCAGCAGCCAATCAACACACCCGACCTCCCTGTCAGCCGGCCGTGACCTGTGGCTGACCGTGCCGCAGCCGTCTGGTCCCGTGACTGTCCGCTATCTGACGGGGTCGGAGTCAGCTGGGCGGTGACCATGGTCCCCGCAGCAGCCAATCAACACACCCGACCTCCTGTGAGCCGGCCGTGACCTGTGGCTGACCGTGCCGCAGCCGTCTGGTCCCGCGACTGTCCGCTATCTGACGGGGTCGGAGTCAGCTGGGCGGTGACGATGGTCCCCGCAGCAGCCAATCAGCACACCCGACCTCCCTGTCAGCCGGCCGTGACCTGTGGTTGACCGTGCCGCAGCCGTCTGGTCCCGCGACTGTCCGCTATCTGACGGGGTCGGAGTCAGCTGGGCGGTGACGATGGTCCCCGCAGCAGCCAATCAGCACACCCGACCTCCTGTCAGCCGGCCGTGACCTGTGGCTGACCGTGCCGCAGCCGTCTGGTCCCGTGACTGTCCGCTATCTGACGGGGTCGGAGTCAGCTGGGCGGTGACGATGGTCCCCGCAGCAGCCAATCAACACACCCGACCTCCCTGTGAGCCGGCCGTGACCTGTGGTTGACCGTGCCGCAGCCGTCTGGTCCCGTGACTGTCCGCTATCTGACGGGGCGGGGGGGGGGACTATCGAGGACTGTGGGGCTATGGGGTCCCCTGGGTGTTATTACCCCTGCTAACACCCCTGCGTGGGTGCGTACTATTGCCACTCTGTTGCCGATATCGTGACGGGTGGCGATCCCGTCGACCATGGAATCTCGCGCACGCAGGGGGGACGCAGCGTGTGGTTGAACACCGCCATCGGGTCTGCGCGGTGGTGTCTCCTGTCTACTGTCGACCATCGGTAGTGTGTGAGGACAACTGTCGGCCATCGGCTGGGTGTGAGGACAACTGTCGGCCATCGGCTGGGTGTGGGGACAACTGTCGGCCATCGGCTGTGTGTATGGACAACTGTCGGTCATCGGCTGTGTGTGGGGACAACTGTCGGCCATCGGCTGTGTGTATGGACAACTGTCGGCCATCGGCTGGGTGTGAGGACAACTGTCGGCCATCGGCTGTGTGTATGGACAACTGTCGGCCATCGGCTGTGTGTGAGGACAACTGTCGGCCATCGGCTGTGTGTATGGACAACTGTCGGTCATCGGCTGTGTGTGTGGACAACTGTCGGCTCGTGACGTCATGCAGCGATTTTGGCGGCGGTTTGTGTGACTGATGATGCAACGCTGCTATTCGGGCGGTGGTTTGTGTGACTGATGACGTAACGCTGCTATTTGGGCGACGGTTTGTGTGACTGATGACGTAACGCTGCTGTTTTGGCGGCGGCTGATGACGTAGCGCTGTTATCTGGCGGTGGTTTGTGTGACTGATGACGTAACGCTGCTATTTGGGCGCCGGTTTGTGTGACTGATGACGTAACGCTGCTATTTTGGCGGCGGCTTGTGTGACTGATGACGTAGCGCTGCTATTCTGGCGTCGGTTTGTGTGACTGATGACGTAACGCTGCTATTATGGCGTCGGTTTGTGTGACTGATGACGTAACGCTGCTATTCTGGCGGTGGTTTGTGTGGCTGATGACGTAGCATTGCTATTCTGGCGGCGGTTTGTGTGACTGGTAACGTAACGCTGCTATTTTGGCGGCGGTTTGTGTGACTAGTGACGTAACGCTGCTATTTTGGCGGCGGTTTGTGTGACTGATGATGTAACGCTGCAATTTTGGCAGCAGTTTGCATGACTGATGACGTAACGCTGCTATTTTGGCAGCAGTTTGTGTGACTGATGACGTAACGCTGCCGCTATTTTGGCGGCGGTGTGTGACTGCTGACGTAACGCTGCTGTTCTGGCGGCGGTTTGTGTGACTGATGACGTAACGCTGCTATTCTGGCGGTGGTTTGTGTCGCTGATGACGTTGAATTGCTATTCTGGCGGCGGTTTGTGTGACTGGTAACGTAACGCTGCTATTTTGGCGGCGGTTTGTGTGACCAATGACGTAACCCTGCCGCTATTTTGGTGGCGGCTTGTGTAACTGATGACGTGACGCTGCTATTTTGGCGGCGGTTTGTGTCACTGATGACGTAACGCTGCTGTTTTGGCGGCGGCTGATGACGTAGCGCTGCTATTCTGGCGGTGGTTTGTGTGACTGATGACGTAACGCTGCTATTTGGGCGCCGGTTTGTGTGACTGATGACGTAGCGCTGCTATTTTGGCGGCGGCTTGTGTGGCTGATGACGTAGCATTGCTATTCTGGCGGCGGTTTGTGTGACTGGTAACGTAACGCTGCTATTTTGGCGGCGGTTTGTGTGACTAATGACGTAACCCTGCCGCTATTTTGACGGCGGCTTGTGTAACTTATGACGTAACGCTGCTATTTTGGCGGCGGTTTGTGTGACTGATGATGTAACGCTGCTGTTTTGGCGGCAGTTTGTGTGACTGATGACGTAACGCTCTATTTTGGCGGCGTTTGTGTGACTGATGACGTAACGCTGCTATTCTGGCGGCGGTTTGTGTGACTGATGACGTAACGCTGCTATTTCGGCGGCGGTTTGTGACTGATGACGTAACGCTGATATTTTGGCGGCGGTTTGTGTGACTGATGACGTAACGCTGCTGTTTTGGCGTCGGTTTGTGTGACTGATGACGTAACGCTGCTATTCTGGTGGTGGTTTGTGTGGCTTATGACGTAGCATTGCTATTCTGGCGGCGGTTTGTGTGACTGGTAACGTAACGCTGTTATTTTGGCGGCGGTTTGTGTGACTAATGACGTAACCCTGCCGCTATTTTGGCGGCGGCTTGTGTAACTGATGACGTAACGCTGCTATTTTGGCGGCGGTTTGTGTGACTGATGATGTAACGCTGCTATTTTGACGGCAGTTTGTGTGACTGATGACGTAACGCTGCTATTCTGGCGGCGGTTTGTGTGACTGATGACGTAACGCTGCTATTTTGGCGGCGGTTTGTGACTGATGACGTAACGCTGATATTATGGCGGCCGTTTGTGTGACTGATGACGTAACGCTGCTGTTTTGGCGTCGGTTTGTGTGACTGATGGCGTGACGCTGCCATTTTGGTCGTCGGTTTGTGTGACTGATGACGTAACGCTGCTATTTCGGCGGCGGTTTGCGTGACTGATGACGTCACGCTGCTATTTCGGGCGGCGGTTTGTGTGACTGATGACGTCACGCTGCTATTTTTTGGGCGGCGGTTTGTGTGACTGATGCAGATCGTCGGGCAGCCGGCGCGACTGGCTGCGGCCAGACTCTGACGTCTGACCGCAGCAGCGTCACAGAAAATGTATGATGATTAAGGCAGCCAACTTTGCGACGGCCAGCCGTCGAATCGATGTTGCAGGCCGTTGACCGAAATTCATGGACATCACATATTCTGTACTCGATTATGGTCGGTATTGGCCGGTTGCGCCGCCAGCCTTTTCATTCGTTTCTCACCGCGTCATGGCGGTCAGACCGGCGTCGAGATATCAGCGCCATCCCCCGACACCCAGACCCAGTCATATCAGCGCCATCCCCCGACACCCAGACCCAGTCATATCATCACCTCACACCCTGTCCTGAAGTCCCGGCTGGTGTCAGGATCAACGCCATCCCCTGACACCCAGTCCAGTCATATCATCACCTCACACCCTGTCCTGAAGTCCCGGCTGGTGTCAGGATCAACGCCATCCCCTGACACCCAGTCCAGTCATATCATCACCTCACACCTTGCCCAGAAGTCCCGGCTGGTGCTAGAATCACAATGATCCCCGGACACACATAGTCCCACGTCGCCTACCGCTCATATTCCCATCGCTGTCGACTTACTACCGCTGTCGGCGGTTCCAACTGCTTGGACGCCGGCGAATCTCACTGGACGCTCTCCTCGCCATCGCTCCAGACTCTGACGTCGTTGCTATGTGACTTGTGGCGGAGATTCTCACTGCGCTCGTGGGACACTATTGCGGGAGACTTGCTGCCGACTGTCGACGCCGTCGGCGGCGACCGCTGGTGCCGTCGACATCGACGGATCCGCCACGGCGGTCACACACGCCAGCACATCACCGACGATGGGCGGCAATTCAGCGCTAATGGCGGCCGCCGACGCACACAGCCGACTGACGTGCGCCGCTCGGTGGCCTGGTCTGTTGGTGACCTGATCGGTGACTGCCGCTCGGTGATCTCGTCCGTTCGCCACCCACGGCTGCTGTGCTGCCTGTACAGTCCGGGGCTCTGCTTCAGACCTTACAACTGCAGTGGACGCGTTACGCCTGCTCGGTCGGCTAGTGGTGGTGTGTGGGCGGTGGTTCACCACGGGAGGCTGTGTTTTCGGCTGTGCTTCTCAGGCACCGGAGCATTTGCAGATCGAGCATTCACCGAGTTGTTCATTAACTGCTGGTCTACACTGGCGGCGGCTTCACTACCAGCGATAGTTCATGCCGACAGCGATTGCATTTGCAGCGACAATAGCGACGACTGTGTTGTCAATCAGCAGCACGCACAATGGCTGCATTTTCAGCCACTGAGTGACGTGCTCCGGGAGCGGGATTTCAGTCCAGTCACAGCAGCAGCAGCAGCAGCAGCAGCAGCTGCGGCGGCGGTCCGTCGGTGTCAGCCTCGCCAACCGTGACGGCCGAGTCGGCGTGGCCGAAGGCAGCAGCCCCCCCCCCACCCCCTCCTGTGACAGGTCGGTGCCACACACAGCGCACCGCACACTGCGCTGCCGCCGTGGTGGGTGTGTGTGGGGCCAGCGCAGCCGCTCAGAGGCGTATTGTCTGGCGGCCACGGTGTGTTGTCGGCTGCCGCCGTGGTGGGTGTGTGTGGGGCCAGCGCAGCCCTCAGAGGCGGACTGTCTGGCGGCCACGGTGTGTTGTCGGCTGCCGCCGTGGTGGGTGTGTGTGGGGCCCAGCGCAGCCCTCAGAGGCGTATTGTCTGGCGGCCACGGTGTGTTGTCGGCTGCCGCTGTAGTGATTGTTATGCTTGTATTATCGGCAGTACCACTCAGGCCCCCTGGCGTCAACAGGTGGCCAGCTGACTGCGACATCGCACCAGCTGACCACAATCCGTCTCCAGCTGTGTGCACCGGAGCAAGACGATTCCACTGGGATTTATGTGGAGGGTAGTTTGTGGGAGGGGATGTGGAGGGTAGTTGGTGGGAGGGTATGTGGAGGGTGTGTGGAGGGTGGTTGGTGGGAGGGTATGTGGATAGTAGTTGGTGGGAGGGCATGTGAAGGGTAGTTGGTGGGAGGGTATGTGGAGGGCTGTTGGTGGGAGGGTATGTGGAGGGCTGTTGGTGGGAGGGTATGTGGAGGGTAGTTAGTGGGAGGGTATGTGGAGGGTAGTTAGTGGGAGGGTAGTTGGTGGGAGGGTATGTGGGGGGTAGTTAGTGGGAGGGTATGTGGAGGGTAGTTAGTGGGAGGGTATGTGGAGGGTAGTTGGCGGGAGGGTATGTGGAGGGTATGTGGGGGGTAGTTAGTGGGAGGGTATGTGGAGGGTAGTTGGTGGGAGGGTATGTGGAGGGTAGTTAGTGAGAGGGTATGTGGAGGGTAGTTAGTGGGAGCTCATTCAGGAAAGTTATCGTGAACGTGGCTCGAGGGGACTAGAGAAGCACAATAAACGATACACATTTTCGGTAACCCAGCGATGTCACAATTATTTTTGTTTTACAAATGCGGATTTTCAGTACCTCTCAGGCATAATCAGCCGATGTCTGCATGTGTTTTCGCATGGTAGTTCATGCAAGTGTGTGGGACGTGAGACATTTTTCCATTGCTTTCATCGGGTAGGTGACAGCTCGGGAGCCATTTTTCACTTGTGAACGTCGTCACCTAGCCGCCCTGACGCGCCGGACACGGATTAACGAACTGCATCGCTCACCGTAAGCATACGCTCGCGCCGTCCTTGCTTGCAAACCTCGCACCCCAAGCTTTATCTTTGGCACACTAGAGGCATGGGGTTCAATTCTCCGCGATGCCCGCCCTTCCTGCCAAGGTGAGAGGCGGGCGACGCCATATGGCCTCACCTGCTGAGCGCGTCGTAAAGCCACAACCAAACAACCAATCAAGCTTTACCGGCGGCTACAAGCTACTGGCCGCGTCACCGTCAGCCGGCGGTGTCGAGCTCAGTGGGCACCGTCAGCCGGCGCGGAAATCGATTCAGCGGTGGCGGTCTGGCAGCGCCGGTCGACGGATATTGCGGCCCTCCGGCTGGTCCGCCTGCCGGGGCGCCGGGCAGACGTGATATACGGCCGCTCCGACACACTCCTCCCTGTCGGCACCAGAAGCTGCGGCTTGACCTCCGAGTCGTTCCCTGCCGGCGCCAGAAGGTGCGGCTTGACCTCCGAGTCGTCCTCTCTGCCGGTACCAGAAGCTGCACCTTTGACCTTGTTGTCCCCTCTCCTGGACCAGATACTGCAGCTTGACCTAGTCGTGTTCTCTCTGCCGAACCAGACACTGCAGCTCTGAACTCGTAGTCCTCCTCTCTGCTGTGACCAGATTCTGGAGCCGTGGCCTCCCATGCCTCTCTGCCGAACCAGACACTGCAGCTCTGAACTCGTAGTCCTCCTCTCTGCTGTGACCAGATTCTGGAGCCGTGGCCTCCCATGCCTCTCTGCCGAACCAGACACTGCAGCTCTGAACTCGTAGTCCTCCTCTCTGCTGTGACCAGATTCTGGAGCCGTGGCCTCCCATGCCTCTGCCGAACCAGACACTGCAGCTCTGAACTCGTAGTCCTCCTCTCTGCTGTGACCAGATTCTGGAGCCGTGGCCTCCCATGCCTCTCTGCCGAACCAGACACTGCAGCTCTGAACTCGTAGTCCTCTTCTCTGCTGTGACCAGATTCTGGAGCCGTGGCCTCCCATGCCTCTCTGCCGAGATCAAACGCTGCAGCTTTGACCTCGTCCTCTGTTGGGATCTGATAGTGCAGCTCACCTCCCAGTCATGCTTTCGATCGGGACCGGGTTTTGTACCTCATAAGTCCGAGCTTCTTTTACGGCTGGAATCGCGGCTCCGGAGCTGCAGATGCTGCAGTTGTACTTCTCCGGCACCCTCGCTGCCGGGGCTGCGGGCTCCGGAGCGAGCTGCTGCAGTTGTACTTCTCCGGCACCCTCGCTCCTGGGGCTGCGGGCTCAGGAGCGAGATGCTGCGGTTGTGGCTCTCTGGTACCCTCGCTGCTGGGACTGCGGCTCAGGACGAGGTGCTGTAGTTCGCCCCTGGGCTTACCGGACTACTGGGAGAACACGGTGATGCTACATGTGGTGTAGATCATGGAGGTTGTGCCGCCTCAGAGTTCTGACTGTGTCAAAACCTGAAGACATCAATAGCGGGGCCCACTTGTGTGGGCCCCGCTACCTTAGTCGGCGACGGCTCCACATCGTCTGCGTCTCGCCCTACTTACACACCCAGCGCCAGTGAAATCATGGAGTGGGTGTGGCCTCGGCTGGTGAAGGTAGACTCGCGTGGGAGGTCACGACACGCTCTCACGGCAAGCTGTGCCTCTGGTAGCTCAGTTGGTAGAGCGGTGGACTGTAGAGTGTCGGCGGCAGGCATCCATAGGTCGCTGGTTCAAATCCGGCCCGGAGGATTTTTGTGCCAACAGTTTTCGCTCTGTCGCCCTCCGAAGCAGCTTTCCCAGCCATCGCACACAACAATGGTTGCGGTACCGTGCTTAGCGATTTTGTAACGATGCCGTCGTCGGAACCTCTAGGGATCGTTTGCGTGTATTCCGATGCAGCATTGCAATCGTTCTTCGTGTGTACCCATTTAAAACTGAGACCGCCGTACTGTGTTGTCCTTACCCGGACTGGTCGCGCGTCCCGATGGTGTTTTCGCTGCCTCACGCCGCCGATCAGCGCTTCCGTCGCAGCCGCTTCGTCTTCTCTGGCAAAAGCTCCTGGTCACTGTTCATTTACCAAGTCAACCCGTGTGCAGGAGTACTTGCAGAAGCACCTGTTGATAATTCCTACATGTATTTGCTGTCAGAGATGTTTGCCAAGCTCTTGGATGTTCCATCCGAAGTAGGCCCGGCCTTACTGACTGCTCAATGTTCAGAAATGCTCCGCTGCGCCAACACAAGTGGCACCTCACATGCATTATCCCCATCAGTGTTGTCACACATCCTTGCTGCGGGGGGCGGGGATGACCGAGTGGTTAAGGTGTTGAGCTCTGGATACCAAGGTCTCGGGTTCAACGCTCGCACCACTCGGGACATTTCTCAATCCCGCGGCCCACCGGTGAAACAGTGTGGGTGGCGCCATTAGCCGTGATTGTGCATAAAGTGCGTCGTGAACCACCCAATGAACAAACCAACAAACATCATTGCTGCAGAAAGGATGATTCACTTGCTGACCATGGGTCGAGTGATTAATCTTTTGAAGATTACACTGTCTCGGCAGTGTTTTTTTTTATCGATTGGAAAATAAAACACTGAGGGTGAGTAGTCTAGGTCTAACGCACCCGTTTCCCATCCCAAATGTTGTGGCTTCGAGTCCCACCTGTCGCTACTGTTCATCCGGGACCAATCGGCGTGAGATATTGGAGACGCTATGCGACTCAACAGTCCATGCTTCGTAATACCAATAACCGTCAGGAGCGAAATACTGCAGTTGTACATTTCCGGCACCCTCTCTGCTGGCGCTGCGGACTCAGGAGCGATATGTTGCAGTTGCACCTCTCTGGCACCCTCGCCGGGGCTGCGGGCTCAGGCTCAGGGCTCGCCGGGGCTGTGGCTCAGGGGCTAGGTGCAGTTGTACGTCGCCGTACTTACACACCGGGTGCCAGTGAAATCACGGAGTGGGTGTGGCCTCGGCTGGTGAAGGTACACTCGCGTCGGCGGTCACAGCACGCTCTCGCTACAGGCTGTGCCTCTGGTAGCTCAGTTGGTAGAGCGGTGGACTGTAGAGTGTCGGCGGCAGGCATCCATAGGTCGCTGGTTCAAATCCGGCCCGGAGGATTTTTGTGCCAACAGTTTTCACTCTGTCGCCCTTCGAAGCAGCTTTCCCAGCTATCCTTCATAGCAATGGGTGTAGTACCGTGCCTAGCAATTTTCGAAAGGTGCAGTCGTCGGAACCTGTCACGATCGGTTGCAATAGTATATATTCCCGAACGGCATTTGTTTATGTACATTTTGTCCGAATTCTTCCTGGGATGGCTTTATCGACCAAGGTCAAGAGCGAAATGCTGCCGTTGTACCTCTCCGGCACTTTCGCTGCAAGGACTGCCGTTCAGGACGAGGTGCTGCAGTCCGCCCCTGGGCTACTCTGACCGGACTACCAAGAGTGATGCTACATGTGGTACAGATTATCGATGTTGTGCCGCCTCAGAGTTCTGGCTGTGTCAAGACAGGAAGACAACAATAGCGGGTCCCACACAATTGTCTACCTTGGTCGGCGGCGGCGGCTCCACACCGTCTGAGTCTCTCCTTCCTCACGCGCCGGACGCCAGTGAAATCACGGAGTGGGTGTGGCCTCGGCTGGTGAAGGTAGACTCGCGTGGGAGGTCACGACACGCTCTCACGGCGAGCTGTGCCTCTGGTAGCTCAGTTGGTAGAGCGGTGGACTGTAGAGCGTCGGCGGCAGGCATCCATAGGTCGCTGGTTCAAATCCGGCCCGGAGGATTTTTTCGCCAACAGTTTTTGCTTCATCGCTCGCTGAAGCAGCTTTCCCAGCTATCGTTCAAAACAGTGGGTGTAGTAGCGTGGCTATGGATTTTCGAACGGTGCCGTCATCGAAACCTTCCGTGATCGGTTGAAATATTCCGGAGTGGCATTTTTGTATGTAAATTTTGTCCGACTTATTGCTCAGATGGCTTTATGGCCCAGGGTCCTATTGCTAAGCTAAGTTTGTTGCGTGAACCCTGGCTCCACCAGCCGATCCATGAATTCCAGTTCAACGGCGGAATTTTAACCGGGAGTTTAACGTGCCGTCAATGCACCGACACGGCCACCCCGGTGTCTCGTCCCGGCCTTATCGGACATCCTGCTGGGCCTCCCAGCCAGGAGCTGAATATGAGCGCATGAAGCGGCTCGAACCCTGCATGCCAGGACAGGGACCAGTACAAGCCAGTGCTCCAACCAACTGAGCTGCCGATGTGCGGAATCATTGTAACTGTTCTTTGTGTGCGCCTAATTCAAGCTTAGTCCGCGATCCTGAGTTGTCCTGGTCCGGACTGGTCGCGCGTCCCGATGAAGTTTTCGCTGCCTCACGCCGCCGATCAGGCTTTTCATCGCAGTCGATTCGTCTTCTCATGCAAAAGCTCTTGGTCACTGTTCACTTACCAAGCCAGGAAGTGTGCAGGAGTACTTGCAGAAGATCCTATCGATTATTGCCACTTGCATTTGTTATCAGAGATGTTTGTCAAGCTTTTGGATGTTCCATCCGAAGTAGGCTCGGCCCTGAGTGAGTACACAATGTTCGGAAATGTTCTGCTGCGCCAACATAGGTGATCCCTCACATGCACTATCCCCATTAGTGTCGTCAAACATTTTTGCTGTGGTGGTGGTGGGGGGGGCGGTGATGGCCGAGTTGTTAAGGTGTTGAGCTCTGGATACCAAGGTCTCGGGTTCAACACTCGCACCACTCGGGACATTTCTCAATCCCGCGGCCCACCGGTGAAACAGTGTGGGTGGCGCCATTAGCCGTGATTGTGCATAAAGTTCGTCGTGAACCACCCAATAAACAAACCAACAAACATCATTGCTGCGTCGTGAACCACCCAATGAACAAACCAACAAACATCATTGCTGCGTCGTGAACCACCCAATGAACAAACCAACAAACATTGCTGCGGGTTTCAGTCTCATGCAGCCAGCAGAAGGGACGGGAGCCAGCCACAACCTTTGGGAAGGGAGTACTCGTGCTGAGCATGGATCGAGCGGTTCATCTTTTGATTATTATGCTGTCTCGGCAGTGCTTTTTTTATCGATTGGATAATAAAACACTGAGGGTGAGTAGTCCAGGTCTGATGCGCCCGTCTCCCAACCCAAAGGTTGCGAGTTTGATTCCCACCTGTCGCTACTTTTCGTCCGCGACCAATCGGCGTGAGATATTGGCGACGCTTCGTAACTCAACAGTCGACGCTTCATAATAGCAATGACCTCCAGGAGCGAGATGCTGCAGTTGTACATCTCCGGTATCCTCGCTCCTGGGGCTGCGGGCTCAGGGGTGAGATGCTGCAGTTGTACCTCTCCGGTATCCTCGCTGCTGGGGCTGAGTAGCCTCGCTGCTGCGCTGCTCCTGGTAGCCTCGCTGCTGGGCCCGGTATCCTGGCTGCAGAGACCTCTCCGGCACCCTCGCTGCCGGGGCTGCGGGGCTCCGGCACCCTCGCTGCCGGGGCTGCGGGTTCAGGAGCGAGATGCTGCAGTTGTACCTCTCCGGCACCCTCGCTGCTGGGGCTGGGGCACAGGAGCCAGATGTTGTAATTCGCCCCTGGGCTACTCTGACCGGACTACCGAGAGAACAAGGTGGTGGTACATGTGGTGTAGATTATCGATGGTGTACCGCCTCAGAGTTCTGGCTGTGTCAAGACAGGAAGGCAATAATAGCGGGACCCACACGAGTGTCTACCTTGGTCGGCGGCGGCTCCACACTGTCTGCGTCTCGCCCCACTTACACGCCGAGCGCCAGTGAAATCATGGAGTGGGTGTGGCCTCGGCTGGTGAAGGTACACTCGCGTGGGAGGTCACGACAAGCTCTCACGGGAAGCTGTACCTCTGGTAGCTCAGTTGGTAGAGCGGTGGACTGTAGAGCGTCGGCGGCAGGCATCCATAGGTCGCTGGTTCAAATCCGGCCCGGAGGACTTTTGCGCCATCAGTTTTCGCTCTGTCGTTCGCCGAAGCAAGTTTTCCACCTCCCGTATGCTGTGCCGAACGATTTTCGAGCAGTGCTATCGTCCAACGTTTGGGGAACGTTTGGAAACGTTTGGGAACGGTGGGGCGTTTTCCAATAGAGTATTGCAATGACCGCTTCCTGAGGCTGATCAGTCTTTTCGTCGCTGCCGCTTGATCTACTCTGGCAAAAGTTACTGGCGACTGTTCACTTAGCAAGCCAATCGGTGTGCAACCGTGCTTGCAGAAGACCCCGGCGAGACTTGCCACACACATTTGTGATAGGAGATGCTTGTCAAGCTCTTGGATGTTCCATCCCATGTGGCTCTAGCTCCGATTCCATCCATCCTTCCACACATTGTGAGGAAATGTTCTGCTGCCGAACCCTAGGACACCTCACAGGCATTATCTCCATTAGTGTTGTTAGACATATAGGCTGCAGATTCCAACCTCTTGCAGCCATACAAAAATGGCTCCCTTGCTGACTATTCATCGAGCGATTTAGCTTTTGTGGATTACACTGACTCGGCAGGGTTTGATCATCGACGGGAAACGTATTGTTCATTTTATGGACTGCTTTATGGAAACTATGGGTATCGTAATTGCGTCTTATGGTTCGTGTGGTGTGTAATTTAGCCAACTCTTCTAGCTCAGTTTTAACGAAGATTACATTGGATAATTTCCATTTCGCACAAACAAGGCGATGCGACACAAAATTCATTATTTTGAAAGCCGAGTTGGTCAGTGCATCTACAATACGCAAGCAAAGGATTACGCTGTAATTAAAATGCATTGCCATGTGCAAAACGTGTGCTTTTATGAATATATTTTCCATCGCCTGAATAAATACGGTACGGTACGGTACGGTACGGTACGGTACGGTACGGTACGGTACGGTACGGTACGGTACGGTACGGTACGGTACGGTACGGTACGGTACGGTACGGTACAGTGTTGGATTTTCGCTTCTCAGTCTTGGACTCAGAGTGTATAATTCTTGGGCAAGCCAAAATATGGAGTGTATAACCTTGAGAAGCACCAAATAATGGAGGGTATAATATTGGGATTTGCCAACATATGGTGTATACCCTAGAAACGCTAAGTAATGGAGAGTACACATTTCCTAAAATACAGTGGATGTTTCCTGGAATGAAGAATAAAACACCCTCCAATTATTTTATGCTATGTTGCCTAACTCAAAGCCTTTTGGGCATTATTTTGCTCACAACCTGAAAAGTAAGCATTTGCATAGAACACAAGTGGTTCCATCATCTAAGTCACCTTCATAAACATGGTACTCCAAAAAACCTACCAGCCCATAATTTTGCTGTGGTGCTGTTAGCAGCAGTGCCAAGAATCTTGGCAAGATTTGTCCACAGCCTAGCTGAGAAGTTTGGGTATTATTGCAGTATAAACTAACAACAAGGCAAGTTTTATACACATTTTACTGGTATTATTATGCTTTAAGGTGGCAACAAGACAAGTTTTTATACACATTTTCCTCCATGAAGCAAGCAAATGAGTTAGGTTTGGTTAGGTTAGGTTTGTTCAGTTTTTTAAGTTGGAAAATTTTTGGATTCTTTTAAGAATTGAAGTTATTTTTTTTCTTCAAAAGCAGCTAATGTTAGGTCTGGTTAGGTTTTTAAATTTAGAAAATTTTTCCAAGAACAAATTTCTTTGAGGTTTTTTTAAATACTTTTTTTTCTCCAAGGGGAGGTTAGGTTAGGTCATGTTGCATATATTTTATTTTTTAAACATTTCTTTTTATGCCATGCTACATAACTCATAGCCCATTATTGGTGTTATTTTGCTCACAATCTGAGAAGTAAGCATTTGCACAAAAATAGTGCTCCCATCACCTTAGTCACATTGGTAAACATTGCATTTGAAGGAAAATGCCAAGATTTCATAAAACACCTTAAAACACAAATTTACATATAAAGAAGGGGTAAAGTTTGGTTAGGTTATGTTAGGGTAGGCTTTGATAGGTTTTGACAAAAACGTGGGGGAAATTTGTCAAAAAAAGTTCTTTTTTCCAAAAACATTCCAGGCTATCATATGTTGGGTCTTTCCTTTTGAAATTTGAGAAACAAAATTGTTTGGAAATTTTTAGAGAACAAAAATGTATGCATGGAAGGTTATGGGAGGTGAAGTTAGGCTATGCGCCATCTTCTTTTGTTATTGTGAACACTACTTTTTAAGCTATATTAGTAATTACCCAACTTCAAGCCCTTTTTGGGTGTTATTTTCCCTCGCAAGTGAAAAGCATGCATTTGCAGAGGAGACGAGTGGTCAAATCATGTTCAGCACATTCATAAACATTGCATTAAAAAACAAAGTCCAAGGAATGAGAAACTACAGCACCAGATTTTCTTGTAATTCGCAACCAGACAAAAACCGAAAGAACAATGGACCCAACCTTACCTCACCTGATCGAAACGCAATGGAAGGAAGTAACCAAGGGAGTAACCACCACGCAGCAGAATAATTTGGCAATTGTGGTTAATGGTATTTAGTGCGGCGGATATGGACAATTTGCATAGCCTGCGAGGAACTATGGGTGCGTTCTTTGTCTCGTTCATTCCGCGGATTCCGTGGACTGTGACGTTGCATATTTCGTGGTCAAATTTTATTTTTGCGGAGTTGTAGACTATCTGTGTCCGAGTGGCATAAACAGTATTTGTGTCACGAATATGTGGCGCTCTGAAGCAATGTATGTCATGAAATCAAAAGACAACGAAATTTCTGGTTATCTGGTGGTCCATTTTGCCACAAAGTCTTAACATGTTTGGAGAATGTCTTGGACGGATCTGGCTAATTTTAACGCGTACATTTTACCTGATATCTTTTATTTAGATCGGCTGCGCTTGCTTCAAAACTCAGAAATACACCTTTTCTTTTCCGTAAGCTGATGTAGAACATCCCAATCTTTCAGGAAGCATTCAAAGGCTAATTATTAATTGTCTTTCTTCGGAGTGGTTTAAAAAGCTCCCAAAAGAGTGGGAGCTGGAGAGGCATGATTCACCCCCGGCCAAGAGCCTCTAATTTTCCAATCCGTCCCGGAGAGTGGTAGTTTTCTTTACTAGCCAGGCGACGCATGCAGGCTTCCTTCATTGGAAGAGGCATTACTTCATGTTTGAATTTGGAAGTCCAGAGATGAATATTGGAAGTCCAGATCTTGTGGCAAATTTAGTTGTGCAGTGCGCTGGTGTTAGGATGTAGGTATTTGGATGATTGATGGACCGGTGGGCGGGAAATGAGACTCAAGGCCCTTAAGTGAGGGTAGTAATTGCGGTGGTGTGGTGTCGACCCGTCGGTGGGTGTCGTCCTACGTAAGAAATTAGGCTCAATTGAATTGTTCAAATTGAATGCCTCTCATTGTCGTTGGTGTGAAAGGGTGAACTATGATAATATTGCGATGCCTTACCTATAGATACATTGCATGGATGTAGGTAGGTTACCTAGTACGTACCTACCTACTAGGTAGGTACTTGGTGCAAATATAGGTAGGTAAGTTTTACCTAGGAGCATCTGCAGCCAAATCAACATGCAAGTGCATATCAATATGCACCCAGTGGCATACCTACCTAGGGTCTTCATTAATGGGTGGCCCTGTAATGGATGAAGCTTTCTGACTGTTCTTGTTTGGACAGAATTGTATGATTTTATAAATTTTGAAGGCTGCTGAAAACAATCATTTTCAGCATACAAATGCTTTGGAATCAAGGGCTAGTTGCTTATTTTGGTGTCGGAATACATTATTTTTTTACTCCTATTGGTTTGGTGTCACTCCAGTGCACCTAAGCATGCATTCATGCACATTGATTGTGCACTTATGAAGTGTTTCAGGATATTGTTGGGTGCACCCATCCTATTTTGATTTGACACTGAGTACAATTTTTTTTTTGCCTCCCACCTCAAAAAACTGCCATGCCAAAGCATGACTTGCACCTACTGAGATATTCAGAAAATCATTCCCTTTATGCCTATCTAGTTGCGAGTTGTGTACTGCCTACTCCAGTTCTCTTTCTAGTTTTGGTCTTGCATTCTTTGGAGCACTTCTGGTCAGGGCATTTTTGTGAATGGAAAGTAAGTGAATGAAGGCATGTATGTTTGTTTATTCACTTGTACTAGGCAATTACACTTGCACCAGTATACACTTGATTTGCACCATTATATTTTTATATATTCACTGTTGTGGTCATATGCATAGTGATCCCAACTTTAGCTTCCATTCTGCTGGTATCCTGTCATTCTTTAACTCTAACAGGCATCTCATCTTCTGTTCTTTTCCTTGCATTCTCTTTGAATGTTTCTGCAGCCCTGGTGATCAGCTGAAATAACAAATGTACATTATTCTCAATAATGTTGCCAAGTTGACATGCCAAGGACCCAAAATGATTACACAAGATGAAGATTATTAGAACTGGTGGATCTAATTCTCACTACTAGCCAAAGATCACCATATAGTCCATTGAGCGTGCTGCTCTGTAGGCTATGTTAACAATTATCATTATTTGATAGTGGCAGCACTAGTTGGGATTTCTTGTTATGCATTAGCTCTTCATCTGGTAGTTGGCAGCCCAAGGAGTGGATATTTTTGGGAGTGTATAATTCTTTGGACAGCCAAATGTCCAAAAAATGGCCATTTTTCCAACGGTGGTACGGTACGGTACGGTACGGTACGGTACGGTACGGTACGGTACGGTACTATACGGCGACCTCAGCTGGGCGGCCCTTACATCACGCCACCCGGAGGACGACAGCGAGACAGCTTGCTCCGACAGCGTTTGATATTGTGAACTGCTTGAGAGGTTAAGCTGGCTTGATGGAAACCGCGACAGAGGTAGGCGTGATGGGATGAGCCGCGTGACAGAGGTGGGTGCGGTATGATGGGTCGTGAGACACAGGTTGGCGCGGTATGATGGACCATGCTGCAGAGGTGGGCTCGGTCTGATGGGTCGTGCGGCAGAGGTGGGCGTGATGGGATGAGCCGCGTGACAGAGGTGGGCGCGGTATGATGGGTCGTGAGACACAGGTTGGCGCGGTATGATGGACCATGCTGCAGAGGTGGGCGCGGTATGGTGGACCATGCTGCAGAGGTGGGCTCGGTATGATGGGTCGTGCGGCAGAGGTGGGCGCGATGGGATGAGCTGCGTGACAGAGGTGGGTGCGGTATGATGGACCATGCTACAGAAGTGGGCTCGGTCTGATGGGTCGTGAGACAGCGGGGAAGGGAGGGGGGGTATGGAGGGTCATGAGGAAAAAGTGGGCACAGTTGGGTGGTCAGTGCGGCAGAGGTGGGCATCGTTGGGTGGACAGTGCGGCAGAGGTAGGCACAGTTTGGTGGACAGTGCGTCGGAGGTGGGCACGGTTGAGAGGACAGTGCGGCATAGGTGGGCACAGTTGGGTGGACATTGCGGAAGAGTGGGGCACAGTTTGGTGGACAGTGCGGCGGAGGTGGGCATGGTTGATAGGACAGTGCGGCGGAGGTGGGCATGGTTGAGAGGACAGTGCGGCGGAGGTGGGCATGGTTGAGAGGACAGTGCGGCGGAGGTGGGCATGGTTGAGAGGACAGTGCGGCGGAGGTGGGCATGGTTGAGAGGACAGTGCGGCGGAGGTGGGCATGGTTGAGAGGACATTGCGGCGGAGGTGGGCATGGTTGAGAGGACAGTGCGGCGGAGGTGGGCATGTTGAGAGGACAGTGCGGCGGAGGTGGGCATGGTTGAGAGGACAGTGAGAGGGAGCTGCGACCTCAGGTATCGACCAGGCTGAAACGTCGCCATGTTGCCAGTGCTCTGATCCCTCGTGTGGCCTTCTGAATTCGGCATTATCGGCCTCTGCTGATTTGGTGGTTGCTGGCTGAGGTGTTGTCGTCGAACGTTTGGGAACGGTTGCGTGTATTCCAATGCAGCATCGCGATCGTTGTCCTTTCCTGAAGCATGGCGATCCTTTCCTGAGGAGAACAAATATCAGTCTTTTCGTGGCAGCCGCTACGTCTTATCTGATCAAAGCTCCTGGTGGCTGTTTATTTACCATGTCAACCGATGTGCAACAGTGCTTGCAGAAGATCCTGATGATAATTTCCACTTGCATATGTTATCAGAGATGTTTACCAAGCTCTTGGATATTCCATCTGAAGCAGGCCCGGCCTTACTTAGTGCACAATGTTCGGAAATGTTTTGCTGCGCCAATCCAAGTGGCACCTCACTTGCATTATCTCCATTAGTGTTGTTAGACATCCATGCTGCGGATTCCAGCCTCATGCAGCCAGACAAAGATGGCTCCCTTGCTGACTATTCATCGAGCGATTATGCTTTTGTGGATCGCACTGGCTCAGCAGTGCTTGATTGTCGACGCGAAGCGTATTCATTGATTTTATCGACTGCTTTTGCATGCTATGGGTATCGTAATTGCGTCTAATGGTTCGTGTGGTGTGTAATTTAGCCAACTCTTCCAGCGCAGTTCTAACGAAGATTGTATTGGATAATTTTCATTTCGCACAAACAAGGCAATACGACACAAAATTCATTATTTTGAAAGCCGAATTGGTCAGTGCACCTTCGACACCCATGTATAGGATCACGTTGTACTTCAAATGTGTTGCCATGTGCAAAATGTGTGCTTTTATGAAGGTACTTGCCAGCGCCTGAACAAAAAAGAGGCAACGGCAGTCCTATTTCTAAAGGGGCTGCGAAAGTGACGCGCCGTGCAGTAGAGGTGAGCAGTAGGATGGGTCGTGTGGTAGAGGTGAACAGTAGGATGGGTCGTGTGATAGAGGTGAACAGTAGGATGGGTCGTGTGGTAGAGGTGAACAGTAGGATGGGTCGTGTGATAGAGGTGAACAGTAGGATGGGTCGTGTGATAGAGGTGAACAGTAGGATGGGTCGTGTGATAGAGGTGAGCAGTAGGATGGGTCGTGTGATAGAGGTGAACAGTAGGATGGGTCGTGTGATAGAGGTGAGCAGTAGGATGGGTCGTGTGATAGAGGTGAACAGTAGGATGGGTCGTGTGATAGAGGTGAACAGTAGGATGGGTCGTGTGATAGAGGTGAACAGTAGGATGGGTCGTGCCGTAGAAGTGAGAAGTAGGATGGGTCGTGCCGTAGAAGTGAGAAGTAGGATGGGTCGTGCGGTAGAAGTGAGGAGTAGGGTGGGTCGTGCGGTAGAGGTGAACAGTAGGATGGGTCGTGCCGTAGAAGTGAGAAGAAGGATGGGTCGTGCAGTAGAAGTGAGCAGTAGGGTGGGTCGTGCGGGAGAGGTCAGCGCAATGACATTATGTGAATGTGATGTGTGATGAATGTATGATATGTGGATCAGGAGCTTATTTATGTTAAAATGTGGCTGAAAGGTTTACCACGCCACCGTCGGTGTTCGAGTACCGCCGAATTATGTGAAGTGTTGGTGTGGTGTGTGCTTTTGCCATATTGCATTTATGTGTATCGTTCCGATTTGTCTAGATGCATTTAGGTTCAAGATTATACACATTTTTGACACGACTATTATCATTCTAGAAGGAAGATGACATAATGTCATCTGACAAGCGGATGGCTTGGTAATCAAGAACAGAACATGTTGGTGCGCCTGTTGCTCTTGCTCCCAACCAGGATATGTACGGAGTCTTTCCATTGAACTATAGATGAATAGCCTATATGGTGTTGTAATCCTCCAAGTTTGATTATTTGACTGAAGCGTCCATTGGGACCTGTGAATCCGACTATTTTCCATGGCTTCATCTTGCATATTGGATAGGTGCTGAATTGTTCGTTGACGACGAGTGCCGGTCGATTATTCCCTTCCTGCGCAGCGTTTCTCAATACACTGGAGAGATCAACAGGGGAGGGAGAGGCAGTTTGTGGCGTGTACTACAGCCAGTAATAGGGTCCAAAAAGGGTAAGAATTTCATTCCGAACATTTCACCAGATCAACTGAACGATTACTATGCTTCGATTGGGCCTGCCACCTCCAGGAGCGTGCCGCCTGCCACGGTCAAGGTTTCCACGCTGCTGCCCCGTTTGACGACGAACGCGTTTAAAGTTTATCCTATTGATTTCAACACTTTTTGTATGACTCTAGGTACGATGAAAACTTCTAAAACTACAGGACTAGATGGTATTAGCGTTTCTATGCTTCATACTTTCTTTTATGGCATCGGATATCCCCTTCTAGACGTGATAAACTCCAGTCTCGTCACCGGTCGCGTTCCAGCAGTGTGGAAGCACGCCCTTGTCACGCCAATCCCCAAAACCAAGGTAGTTGCGGCGCCATCCGACACACGACCCATTTCGATACTTCCGGCCATCACAAAAATCGTAGAACTTGTTGTGCAGAGACAGCTTTACCAGTACATTGAGGAAAATTACTTGCTTTCGGACGCACAACACGGATATCGAAAACAACATTCTTCTACCGAATCAGCACTTCATGTAATCACCGACACAGCACTACGAGCAATGGATCGCGGTGAAATTTCGATTATGGTACTCCTAGATCTCTCAAAATGCTTCGATGTCGTCCCACATTCCAAATTACTCGAAAAACTAGAAGCCTATGGAATACATACGGGCTGGTTCCGCAGCTACCTCGCCGGCCATACGCAGCAGGTGCAGATGAGCGGACACGAGTCCGGCGCGGGCCGGTGCAGGGCCGAGCTGTGCAGGGGCGCAGCCGGATGCGTCTGTGGGGCTGGGGGAGGCAACCTCTCAAAAACTCAGGCCATCAAAACTGGAATTTTCCAGGGGGGAGCGCTTTCTTGTATTTTGTACGCGCTGTATGCTAATGATTTGAGCATGTGCATCGGCGACGACGTGACTACTGTGACGTACGCTGATGACTCATCCCTGATCATGAGTGGCAAAAAGCGGGACTTGAATTTAATCATCCAGCGCATGGAAGCCGCCCTCAGCTCTGCCTACCAATGGTTCTGCCACAATGGCATGAAGGTAAACACCGCGAAGACGCAGATGGTTGTCCTCGGCACGCAGGCCATGTTCCGTAACCTGCCACCGGTCATTCTAAATTTTTGTGGAACAACTATTTCGGACTCACGAGCTGCAAAATGTCTCGGCCTCACCATCGATCGTCACCTCACCTATCAGGCTCACATTGACGCGACTGCCAAAAAAGCAACAGGTATTCTCATGGTCCTAATTCATGCGCGTCATGTCATACCACATTCGGCTCTAAAACTCATAGTATAATCGTTAGCAGTATCAGTTGTCCGATACTATATCTCTGTGTATGGCTCGGCGGGCGTGACACACGTGCGACGCGTGCAGAAGATAATTAACTTCTGCGCGCGAGTAGTGACTGGGAGGCGGCGTTACTCCCACATCTCTGATGCGCTGGAGCAGATGGGCTGGTTGCGCGCGTGTCAGCTGACCACCTACCATACTGTCTCTTTTCTGGAACGTGTACTAGTGTCAGGGCAGCCCGCCACCCTCCGTGCGAGCATTGGTCCCCGGGGCCGAGAATTGCACGGGCGCGAGACCCGACGCGCCGACCATCTAACCCTCCACCAAATAAGGACGGAGTCGGGTCGCCGGAGGCTGTGTTACCGGGCTGTCCTGGCACTTAATGAGACGGGACTCGCTCCCGGAATTCCCCAATTCAAGGTGAAATTGAAGGCGGGGATTTTGGCAACAGGGGATGGTGTGGCGTGACGGTCAACTCTGTGGTGCGGCGAGGCTGTTGCTGTTTATGTGTGTATGTTTTTATGGTGTGTTTTTATTTTTAATTGATCGTACACCTACTTTCCATTTTATCGCTTTTAGTATTCGACGTGGCATTGTGAAAAACCGTTTTACTAACCATGTGAATTGGACCTCTGCCGAATAAACGAGTTTGAGTTTGAGTTGGTGGTGATATCAAGCTCCTGGTGGTGAGACCAAGCTCCTGGTGGTGGGACCAAGCTCCTGGTGGTGAGACCAAGCTCGTGGTGGTGGGATCAAGCTCCTGGTGGTGAGACCAAGCTCCTGGTGGTGGGACCAAGCTCCTGGTTGTGGGACCAAGCTCTTGGTGGTGAGACCAAGCTCCTGATGGTGGGACCGAGCCTCTGGCGGTGGGACCAAGCTTTGCTCTGTTCTCGCTTCTGGTACATGGTCGCTCTGCAGCCTTGTTCGCCGTCTGTCTCACCTGTGGTCTCATCTGTGACGGGGATGGATTTTCATCACACGGCAGATGTCTGAGCAATCGGCTTACTGGCCCACCTGAACACTGTTTCGAGCCTAGCTCACACTGCTTCTGCAGATGGAGTGGGATAAACCACTTCACTGGGAAAGCTGGAGTTTCGGTCTGCTGTTACGGCATTTGTCCAAATATTATAAAAACAAAAGCTGTTCACTACGACAATGAAGGTCTCCAGACCTTGGGTATTTCATAACGTAGTTTGAGATTTCACAGATTTCCATGGTTCGACTTTCAAATGTGTATTTCTCGAATATTGTGGAGGAGGAAGACAAAAGAAGGTTTGGTCTCCAATTACGAGCGAGGCAGAGCCCGAGTGATTCTGCTCGGGTATATATGCAACACAAGCTCATTTGAGCCTCCCGGCCCGCCCCGACCCAAACTTGACGCTTGTGAAACGTTAGTGACTTTTTTGTTATAGCGTTCCAAGTCATAATTTCCCCACTGATAATTATACCTGCATTTATGTTATATTTTTAGCGGCTGTCATCGCCACGGTTCGTTTAAAATGTGCGCTTTTTCAAAGACAAGTTTGTTGGCGAGCCTCGGCCGATGCAGGCCGGGCCGGTACCGACTGAGGGACAGCCAGAGCGTCGACGGCCGTACGGTCACGTCACACCACGTGACCAGCGTGACCCGGGGCCGACCAGCCGTCTGGTCGGCCGGCGGAGCTGTAGCAGAGCTTCGCCGAATGTTCGTGCGGCGTAGATTGAACGCAAGCGGGGCGGGGCGGGGCGGGGCGGGAAGAAGCGTGACGCACCGCGCACCTGCGCTATTTCACAGCAGTTGCACCTATGGTGTTGAATTGCGCGGGGCACGTGCGCACTATTCGTCACAAGAGCCCGGTGTCGGCAACGGTGTGGCCTGTTTCGGCAGCAGCCGATTACTTTCCGTGACGATTATGCCGACGTTGGAGGGAGTGGTTTCCCAACTCGGCATCCTCTACCGGATATGATGCACGAGACTAAAATTGCAATACAGTGGGCTGATGTCTGTTTCACTTGCCTTTTAAATCCCTATACTTCCACCGAAATTGAACATAAACCGCCATGTGTCCATGAGCTACCGATAGAGCCCAGCTGCTATGGGCTATATAGTATATAGCCCATAGCACACGTGCAAGACTATCGCATATAGCGTATAGTATATAGTATATACTATACGCTATATGCGATAGTCTTGCACGTGTCCTGTCAGCTTGTATGGCCGATCCTCTGCCTGCAGCACTGGAACCATATAGCCATCAACTGAAACGCCTTCGCTCGTCCAGTGCCCTTGATCTGGTGCTGACAGATTTTCCTGGGAGGCTCCAACCGTCACCGCCCGACGTTTGGAGCCTCCCAGCCACGCCAACCTCAGCCTGAATCAGGCCCCTCGGCACTCGACCTGTGCACACGGCTGGCACATCTCACATGTGTTAGCGGTACAGTAGGTAGCGGTATAGTAGTGGACCACTACTCGCACCCACACGGCTGGCACATCTCACATGTGTTAGCGGTACAGTAGGTAGCGGTATAGTAGTGGACACACTACTCGCACCCACACGCACTCGGGTGGCGACCAAGAGCAAGACCAAACCCTTACAAACTGTCTCATCGTTCATTGCCAAACCGTTATCTTCCTAGACGGCTGCCGGGGAACTTGTCGCATCTGTTCTGCAATTCGAAGGCCACACCTGTCGGTTAGGAACGTCCGAATAAGTAGGGAAGTCACGTTTTTGGTAAGCATGTCCATGTAATGGCCATGTAGCTGATGGCTCAGGTTTCTGGAGAGTATGGGACGGCTGCTGCGCCCTCCCCACCTGTTGGTGTGCCAGCCGTCCTGCCGGAGCGTCACGTGTCTGGGGGCGGTTGTCCCGGTGGTCGTCACGTGTCTGGGGGCAGTTGTCCCGGTGGTCGTCACGTGTCTGGGGGCGGTTGTCCCGGTAGTCGTCACGTGTCTGGGGCGGTTGTCCCGGTGGTCGTCACGTGTCTGGGGGCGGTTGTCCCGGTGGTCGTCACGTGTCTGGGGGCGGTTGTCCCGGTGGTCGTCACGTGTCTGGGGGCAGTTGTCCCGGTGGTCGTCACGTGTCTGGGGGCGGTTGTCCCGGTGGTCGTCACGTGTCTGGGGGCGGTTATCCCGGTGGTCGTCACGTGTCTCCCGCAGTCGCTGGCCGCCGATCGGTGTCGACTCCACGAGGCCGTGCCGGCGGCGGATGACGGCGGTGTTTTTCTAGCCGGCCGTGGGCGCACACCCCGGGGACTTTCGAGGTTTGCCAGCGATGTCGAGATACGGAGGCGACCGGGAGGCCGTGCGTCGTGCCAAACGCGGGCCGATGAGCGAGCGGCCGGCGGCGAATTACGTTCGCCGTGGCGACAACTCGGCCGGCGAGTAGCGGCCTGGCGCGGCGTCGATGGTTTTCACTGGTGGGTGGCGTCGGCGGACCAGGCCGACATGGCCGCCCACCTGGCCGACCTGGCCGACGCGGACGCGGCTGCCTGTCGGATGCGCCTGTTTCCGGTGTGCCTGTCGACGGCCCGGCTCTTGGCAGAGCGGTGCCCTGGCGGCCGTCGTGCCAGCTCTTCCCGATCAGCACCCCCATCACCACCACCACCACCACCACCACCACCACCACCACCCCCACCCCACGGCTAAATTCGCGCGCCGTGCCCGGCCGAGTCGCCTCGCAACAGTGCATTCCTTGTCACCCACACCTGTTGTCGCTGGTGAAAGATGGACCGCGGTATTGCTGCCGCCGTTGTTCGGTGATGCACACCCGCAGTGTTCGGTGATGCACACCCGCAGTGTTCGGTGATGCACACCCGCAGTGTTCGGTGATGCACACCCGCAGTGTTCGGTGATGCACACCCGCAGTGTTCGGTGATGCACACCCGCAGTGTTCGGTGATGCACACCCGCAATGCGTAACGCTCTTCTGTGTTTGGGGTCGGACACACAGCCGTCTGTGTCTTGGTGGGACACACAGCCGTCTGCGTCTGGGGTAGAACACATAGTCGTCTGAGTCTGGGTGGGACACACAGTCCTCTGTGTCTGGGGTGGGACACACATCCGGCTGTGTCTGGGGTGGGACACGGCCACAGTCCTCTGTGTCTGGGGTGGGACACGGCCACCTGTGTCTGCTTGTGATCGTGTTTTGCCGTGCTAGGTATCGGGTGTGCATTACTAAGGGTCATCGCATTTCGAATAACTGGCTTCATAACCGCGAGGTGCCTGGGCGCTAAATGACCTCGTAGTCGGCGCGCCCTTCAGCCCAAACAACAAACAAACGCCGAGGTGCATTGCTGCTCCGCCGATATTTTTATTTCGTTATTGTTTGGCGTGTTTCGTCGAGAATCACCGGCGCACCAAAGGAGTCGTCCAAGGTGCCCGCTCATGTCCACCCAGCACTTGTTTATCTATCGCGGCGCAAAATGCTGGAGTGAGCTTCCCGTCCACGCCGACACTCCAAGAGCATTGCCGAGCTGCAGCGTCGTATCACATCACTGGACTTGCCATGCATTTTATCCGTGTATCCTCCTGTTCGTTGTCATCTACCTGTGATCATGCAAACATTCAAGCATTTGTGTAGGTCTGCGTGTTCGCACGGACGACATGCATACTGCATGCATACACTGTTGGGTCATCTCCTTCGGACACGATGTCTCGGATGTAAATAGAGGGGCAATGTTCAATGGAGTTGATTATGGGCGTCGTGACAGTTTTTTTGGGATACGGGGACGACATGGTTTTGATGTCGATTATTTCCATGCAAAGCCACAGGCGTGACGCCAAATGTCACGAAGTCTGTGGGTGAGAGAGGGGAGGGGGACACATGTCCACCCCCCACAGTATTGCCGCCCATTGAAATTCAGCTCTAAATGGGATGGGGCAGCGTGCTTATTAGCTCGAAGCTTGTCGAGTATTGAGGGAGTGGCAGCTGCGTACAGCCTCCTGCTGAATATGGGCAAGACGGGGCGAAGTTGACATTTGGAGTGGAACGATGGTCTGTTCAGGAACGCACCAACTGTCGCCTCTGGTGGTGTGCGACTGTTGCAGCCGAACCCCTCACCCCCTCCCCGGGCTTGTCAGCTCTTGCCGTGATACTACTTGCGGTGAATACGATGTAAATGATCGCCTCGCCACGGCTTCGGACGTGTGCCGTGACGCCTGAGCTGGTCATCTCCGGAGGATGACGGTGTTCACAAAGCTGCCTTGTCAGGCGGACGGCCAGGCAGTCCGTGCGGGCCGACGCCATTGTCCGAGCCCCTGGAATTGAGCTGCGCCTGCCGATAGGTGGGCCCAGCCGCACCGCAACAGGATCAGGTGCGCGGAGAGGGGGGGGGGGGGGTTATTAGTTGTACGACGCGTCGACTGCTTTGGGTTATCTGACCCTGCCCGCGACCGGCAACCTCTCACGCCGTATGGTCGCGGGCGAAGAGTAGCGTCAGGCCGGACTCGGACCCACTACGATAGGAGACCGGCACCTTGTCCCTACAATACTCGTCCCCTGGTGGGGCAGATTTGGTTTTGTCCCTTGGCGGAGGCGGAGTGTCATCTGCTAGAGATAATGTACGTTAAGAGAAAGCTTCGTTAAACCGGCTTATCCGGTGCTCCATAGTGCAGCAAAACGCGCCATCAGAAAACGCCAAGCACGCAGTCTTGCACCGCACAAATAGCAACACGTCTATCCGATCTGTACAGCCATCTTCAAACAATCATTGCATCCAAGCATGCCTTCAAATCAACCACAAAATCAGTCAGCCGATGACTCGAATGCTGATTTGACTTCTGTTGGCTTGGACACCCACCCAGAAACAGGTTTTGGCTGATACCTGCCTGCCCGGACGTGAGGCTCTCAATCCACGGCTTCCTCGGGTAAACACAGGTACACTGCACTTCACTGGTCTGCGTGGCCGTACTTGGACGGGCACTGTTCTCACTGCTCAACAAAAACTTTTGTGCTTGTCGTGAAGTACCTCTTAAAATGCAAAGCTTTCTTTTAATATCATTGGACATGCTTTGTTCCGCGGTAATAACGCCGGCTTCGCCAGCGAAACAGTATCATCAAGCCAGAGGAGTGCCGTCGTCATTCCGTTGTACAAAGATATCGACCCTTCAATCGCATCAAAGTTCAGACGGATCGCAACAATTTGTGAAGTCATTTTGAAAAACTATACACTCTCAGCTCACCGCATATCTTCATCATTATTGTCCCGAACAGTATGACGTTATGGAAAATCACCATCAGCATATCGCTAATTACTGACATCGACAACATTTCGCGAATGATGGGTATCTGATATAGCTTTCCTAGTTCTAATTGACTTAGCTCGCTGTTTGGCGTAATCGATCACAACTTTGGCTAATTAGGGTCCTTCAATGTCGCGCGTACCAGGAAAACACCGCACCAGTCCCGCCTCAACGGATCGCAGATCAACACATTGGTGGACTGGCAATGCCAGCACATTGAAGGACCCTGAACCAGCCGGCAGTGGCACGGCAACTGTCTCAGAGTTGACGGCGCGAGAGCTATTTTGAAGCCGATTCTTTCCACAGAACACCCAGAGGTTCAAAGTTATGCTCATCCAGAGGTGTGAGGGCGAGGCGTCACCCCTCTACCCCACCTCCCCGTGTTTCTGCTTCCATGTCAGCCAGCCAACCGACCAGGGCTCTATGTAGCAGGAAATACTCTGAACTTACTCTAATACTCTGACAATATTGCCAGGTCTGTCAGTCTGCGGAGTGAAAGTGATCACATGGGTAGGTGTGGTCTACGTCTCTGAAGCTGTCTGTCGGGTTCTGTGGAGGTGGTACGCGCCGCCCCCCCCCCCCCCACCACCCCTCTGGTAGCTCAGTTGGTAGAGCGGTGGACTGTAGTGTCTGTCGGGCAGGAATCCATAGTTCGCTGGTTCAAATCCGGCCCGGAGGAGTTTTGTTTGTCTTAATGATCGTATTTGTTTAAGGTGAATCCGAAGGCGAACGAAAAGGCGTAAGTTTCATTGCAACTTACTGCCGTAAGTTGCAATGAAAAGTTCTTAAGGTCATTGCCCGTGGAGGAGGGTGCACCTCCCCTCCCCGTATAATGATTTTCTGCGTCCATGGAAAAACGGTCCGACGCTTGCTGTAGCTGATGGAGCATCCTTTTCCTATCTTATGGTATGAAATATTTTATTGTTTATTGTTTATTGTCCATAATCGCCAACATCATTTTCAGCCCTCTGCAGGAAAAGCCGTGAGCTGAAGAGCTTAAACAGAACAATGGTTGTAAACAGGTAAAAGACTGGTAAAAATGCATCGATACCCGGTTGCTACACTAATTCAGATGCGAGCGTGTGGGGGACGAGTGGTCTAGGGGTAGGATGCTCGTCTCACCATCGAAAGGTTGTGGGTTCGAGCCTCACCTGTCGCTACTCTTCGCCCGCGACCAATCGGCGTGAGAGATTGGCGACGCTGCGGTCGACGTGTCGTAAAACCAATAACCAACCAACCAACCACGCGAGCGTGTGACAGCACACGAGTATTTATCCACCTGCTTCTTAAATGCACTTAAGTGCGAGTTCGCGAATATGTCCGCACTTGGTGTCCTCATTAAAAATATGTTCGTCTCTCTTACTGATCTGCTGAACAAGCCTCACCTAATAGTTTCCATACGTGCATATGGTACGTGCAATAAAACAGGTTACCCGTTTCTCCCAACTGGAACACATAATACGAAGTTCCGTAATACAACCGATGAGTCCGTCCTACAGCATGAAACGTTTCGTAAGAACATGATGGTGTCCTGTACGCGACGAGCAGACAAAGATGGCATTTCATAAAGGGGAAGAAGGTCCTGATATTCCAGATTTCCAGTCCTGATATTGTAATACGCGTACACCTTTCTTTCCTTACCACAACGCCAAACCCTCGACCCACCACAATCATCAAACATGGACACCACGCTGAACACACCGACGGGTGACTTCCTCTTCTGCCGCCGGGATGACGGGGAGCCCATGGGCTCCCTTGACCTCCCTTGACCCCTGGACGGTGGAGGAGGAAATCACCCGTCGGACACGACAGCCCCTACACGCACGCCAAATTCGTTCCGGGGCACTTCTCATTCAAGCATACAACATCCACGACGCAGACATCCTGACACACATCACAGATATCACTGGCATACTGATCACCATAACACTAGCCGCACGCTCGGGAGGTGGCCTGGATGACGGAGGAGGAACTGGCTCTCAGGTTCAGGAGCTAGGGTATCTCCTCCGTCTACAGGCCACCCACCCCTGCACACAAACAAGACTCACACACTCTCATACTGACCTTCAGCACAAGACAACCACCCACACACGTTAAAGCCGGCTACATTAGGCATAAGGTCACGCCACGAGCACCCCTCCCTCGACGCTGTCTGTTCTGTCAGATATACGGACACTCGAAGGGGGGGGCACGACACAACACCCACGTGCGCAAACTGTGGCGAACCACACGACACAAACACATGCACCAGCAGCACACTAGGTCGGGCAAGGTCGTGGGTCGACGGCCAGCAGCCGACGCAACACATAGGCGGTCGTGGGTCGACGGCCAGCAGCCGAGCCCAGCCCACATCATCACAAGGCGTCCACACACTCTACACAAACACAAACATCTCACACGAATACACCACCTACCAAAGAAACACAGACAGACCCAGCAATCATCATCAGGCCGAAACCCAAGGCACCAAAACAAAACAAACCCCGACACGACTCACCCACCCACTCAACACAGTCACCACCCCCAGTACCACAACGTGGATCACGCAACCCATCACCAGTACCAGGCCCATCACAACCATCACTAACACCTCACGCAGTACGCAAAAACCTACGCTTTGAATTCGAGACACTCACAGATTCCGACGACAACAGCTCAGACCACATCACTGTCACTACCCATGCACCTACCATACGAGCAAACAACAAAACAAACACCACCTCTACCAACAAGAAACCACACACTCGCGCCAAAACCTCTCGACACCGAACAACATCCCAACAACTCCTTTCACCTAGACTCTCTCTACTCTACCCATGATGTGTAAAAGATACCAAAAAAAAGGAAAAAACAAAAACAAAACAAAAAACAACACAAAAGAACTAAGAGAGAGAGAGAGAGAGAGATATATTTAAAAAAACAAGCAAAAGACCAAAACCAGAAAGAAAGAAAAAAAAACAAAAAAAAAACAACCACTTAATAAAAAGAAAAGGCCCAAAGCAGTGTATAATATGTCGATGTGTTCTTGCAATGTTCAAACCGACGGCGATGACCCGACATTACCCCCACTCTATACCCGCTTACGGCACCGTCCGGACCACCTCTAACATCACATCTATAAACGCCTAATCAGCCGATATCACCTGACGGTGGCAGGCTGGTCAAACTCATCCAACAACAACAACAACAACGATATTCCAGATATTCCGACCCAGGCGCGTCACTAGCCACATTAAAAACTTATGCTTAGCCCGGTCAGATGCTCGCGCCACATGTGTCGTGGCTGCGCCTGCTCAGATGACAGAGCAATACACAAGGCGAGACCTAATGTTCGCATTGTATGCAGTCAACAGAGCACTTTTCGAAAACTTCCTACCAGAGACTTCTGCTTGCATGGATCTAATAAACAACCCTAGCGCTCGGTTCGCACTTGACACAGTTCTCTGCATATGCTGTGTGAGTGTCAATTTACTTTGACATCGCGCATATGTCTTGTCGTGTCACCTGTCAATTTGAAGATGTCTTGTGTGACTGAGCTGTGAGATCATATTGGGAATAGAATATCGCACGTTTTCGTTTTCGGGCAGTAAGGTTTCCAAAACTAGCGCAACATTTCGACTTCATCTGATCCTTGATCTATGGCTCGAAATGTAACATATCGCACGTCGCTAGTATCCCAAAATGCTGAGCAACTCTATGTTGAACATGACAAAAGAGTATCGGCCATGGTGTTTACACGAGGAACGATTAAATGTGAACATGCTTGTTGTTTAAGCGAAACATTGCCCTTTACTCTGACTTGCGAGATTAAGCAATAATTCAAATTTCAGAAGCCGGGTGCCAATGGCGAGATCCGGTCACGCGCTGCGTGCCGGCTTTTGTTGCATGTCGCTAGTTCTCTCCGTTTCGAAACGCCACGGGTTGAGTGCGGCAACCCCCTGCACTTTCTTAGGTGACAAAATTCCGCACACGGGCGTCAACCAAGCGAAGTTAAGTTTAGGTGACGCCTGTCGGATGACACGGCTGCATCCCAATGCGATATTAGAAGATATTAACACGCGCACTGGAGGGGGGGGGGGGGGGGGCGAAATCCGCCCACTCCTCCGGTTTTTCGTACATAACTACATATTTTACCGGTCGATATACGCCATTTTTGGCGTACCTGCTGACCGGCGCGTTGTTCCATGCAGGGTCACATTCCATGTAGAATGACGTTCTGTGTAGCACATGCCATAGCCGTGAGTCATTTTATCCTCGTGATCAGCTTTTAGAGGACATTGTAATACGTCTGAATGTTTTTGTCAATATGCTAAGAGTGTCGCCCTCTGCTGGGTTCCTAATCGTGTGGGCATTATCGGCAACGACGTGGTCGATACGGCGGATCGGCGGATCCACGATAGGGCACACGCACGCCACTCATAGTTGCCTGTTGCTGAAGCAGTCGAAGCCGATCTGTCACAATGATTGTGTGCCGTTTACAGAGCGCCATGCTCTATTGTCTTGTCCCCACTTCGCAGTACAGCGGACGCAGTACAGAGGGCATGTTCGGCGACGTGCGGCCTCGCTTCAGCTCATGGACATTTTAGGTGGAGAGGGCATGTTCGGCGACGTGCGGCCTCGCTTCAGCTCATGGACATTTTAGGTGGGAGGGCATCTCGCGACTGCGGCCTCGCTTCAGCTCATGGACATTTTAGGTGGAGAGGGCATGTTCGGCGACGTGCGGCCTCGCTTCAGCTCATGGACATTTTAGGTGGAGAGGGCATGTTCGGCGACGTGCGGCCTCGCTTCAGCTCATGGACATTTTAGGTGGCCATTCGAATGTAATCCAACGGGCAAATTATATGTGTATATATATATATATATATATATATATATATATATATATATATATATATATATATATATTATATATATATATATATATATATATATATATGGCGTATGTCTCCTCAGGTGTGCCATCATCTGTTAGTCAATGTACACCCTGCACAGTGTATGCACGTCATGCTATTGCATGACATAGGTTTTTCTCGGCTGTGCATGTTTATTTGTGTGACTTGGGTATATGCAACTAAGAGTCCTGGAACCTTGAGAAGAAGGCCTTGGTGTATTTAATCGGCGGGACATTGCTGTTACGGGCGCTAAGCGATCAAACCTGGTGGATACGCCTTAAGACATTATGTGCGACTTTGCTTTTACCCTGGTATCACCAGGTAAAAGCCAAAAATGCATTGTGATGCATTCACCATCATAGCATTGTGAATCAACTCGAAACCGCAGTTTAGTTGCAGGGGAGGCGGATTATCATCGCAGATTGTTCTGAATAATTGCGGCTTGGTTAGGCTGCAGGTGATTTCAGTGCTTACCATAGCATTGAACACAGAGCCACGCTGCATCCACTTGATTCTGAGCAGTGTCCCGTTTGTCGCGGCAGGGCTTCTTGGCCCTCCTTGAGCCGGGTAAATGGACGGAGACGTGCATTGTATCCGTGCAGGTGTGACCATAGTTGTGGCGTAGATGAAGTAGGTACTTGGCTGCCATGACAGATCCTCCCAGTGCAGGTTAAGCTAAAGCTAAAGGCGATTAAGCCGATTAAGATTAAGCCAATAAGCTAAAGGCGATTAAGCCAAAACTGAGAGAATGGCCATCGTCCCGGCGTAAATCCAGAAGAGAAGAGGTGACACTCTGTCGACTGATAATTGGTCACTGTAATGCTGCCCACTGCTACCTTTTATGCGGAAACGATCCACCGCTGTGCCCTCGATGTCGCGCATGTTTGACTGTGCGTCATGTTTTGTACTCGTGTGGAGATTATGATGGGGAACGCATGCGACACTCGGACTGCAGCCGGGTCGTTGACATATCCAGGCATGCTGGATGACGACTCCCCAATCGTATGCAATGGTAATCTTTTTCATTTTCTCTCAGAAATAGGATTCGAGACTATTTACACACCAAGATGAAATTGTTACTGACTACTGACTTCTGACGATGAATTGATAACATAGCAGGATTTAAATACACATGGGCGCAATATGATCAACGAAATGGTCGACGCGCCCTTAAACCACAATAACTAACTAACCAGTGCAGGGTGGAAATGTAGGCTGTTCCTGGATTTTGGGCATACAGTCTCACTGTTCTCATTTGGAGGTCCAATGGTGCTGTTTGACAACGAGTCGCTTATTGACGAAGTGCTCAAGATTCAGTGGAAGTACAGATTGAGTTTCTGACGTCACAAGGTGGACGACAAATATCCTCTCCATATTTGACCACCCGAAAATTTCCTCTCCACATCCAGGGCCACAATGTACAAATGTCTCTGTGATAGTTATTTTCGCTCGTGAAAATGAGTGGAACATACCACTTACCGAGTACTGAATCGACATTCATTCCCACCAGATTTTAGCATCCTGCTTGTAGATGTCTCCTTAGGCAGTCTGCATTTCGTGCTTAAATCAATGTCATGTTTGTAACCTCAGAACTATCAAACACATGTACACTATTATGGACAGTGATACACGGAGAATACGGATACACGGATCTACACGGATAATACTCGGATCCTATAATTTTAGATACTGTGGAGACTTATGGTGCACTTAAGACATATGGTGTTGTACAATAACCCCTTGACGCAACGAAAACAAAATCCTGTTAGAAGTATCCTACTGTTTTCTAATGGATTGTACAGAAGCTTAAGCATATTGTGAATGCCATAGTTCATGGCGGGTTTCGACATGAACTATGAACTAACTATACTACACTATTCTCTTCTGGTATTCTGCATTCATTTGTGTCAGTATCCTAGCGTGCTGCTTGGTGGTGTCAAGTTCGCCAGGGCTCATTTGTGCCATTACTCTCACGTGCTGCTTGGTGGTGTCAAGTTCGCCAGGGCTCATTTGTGCCATTACTCTCACGTGCTGCTTGGTGGTGTCAAGTTCGCCAGGTCTCATTTGTGCCATTACCTCACGTGCTGCTTGGTGGTGTCAAGTTCGCCAGGGCTCATTTGTGCCATTACTCTCACGTGCTGCTTGGTGGTGTCAAGTTCGCCAGGGCTCATTTGTGCCATTACTCTCACGTGCTGCTTGGTGGTGTCAAGTTCGTCAGGGCTCATTTGTGCCATTACTCTGACGTGCTGCTTGGTGGTGTCAAGTTCGTCAGGGCTCATTTGTGCCATTACTCTCACGTGCTGTTTGGTGGTGTCAAGTTCGCCAGGGCTCATTTGTGCCATTGCTCTCATGTGCTGCTTGGTGGTGTCTAGTTCGTCAGGGCTCATTTGTGCCATTACTCTCACGTGCTGCTTGGTGGTGTCTAGTTCGTCAGGGCTCATTTGTGCCATTACTCTCACGTGCTGCTTGGTGGTGTCTAGTTCGTCAGGGCTCATTTGTGCCATTGCTCTCATGTGCTGCTTGGTGGTGTCAAGTTCGCCAGGGCTCATTTGTGCCATTACTCTCACGTGCTGCTTGGTGGTGTCAAGTTCGTCAGGGCTCATTTGTGCCATTACTCTCACGTGCTGTTTGGTGGTGTCAAGTTCGCCAGGGCTCATTTGTGCCATTGCTCTCATGTGTTGCTTGGTGGTGTCTAGTTCGTCAGGGCTCATTTGTGCCATTACTCTCACGTGCTGCTTGGTGGTGTCAAGTTCGCCAGGTCTCATTTGTGCCATTACTCTCACGTGCTGCTTGGTGGTGTCAAGTTCGCCAGGGCTCATTTGTGCCATTACTCTCACGTGCTGCTTGGTGGTGTCAAGTTCGCTAGGGCTCATTTGTGCCATTACTCTCACGTGCTGCTTGGTGGTGTCAAGTTCGTCAGGGCTCATTTGTGCCATTACTCTCACGTGCTGTTTGGTGGTGTCAAGTTCGCCAGGGCTCATTTGTGCCATTGCTCTCATGTGTTGCTTGGTGGTGTCTAGTTCGTCAGGGCTCATTTGTGCCATTACTCTCACGTGCTGCTTGGTGGTGTCAAGTTCGCCAGGGCTCATTTGTGCCATTACTCTGACGTGCTGCTTGGTGGTGTCAGATTTGTCGGGGCCCATTTGGGCTGGCGTGTCGAATGCAATAAAAACACCATGTATGTACGGATCATGTGACGTGAGTGATTCAACTCAGCTGGTTCAGATACGTTTTGGGACAGAGAAGTAAGCCAACTGCGGTTGGGTTCATCGGTCGGCTCGGCTTTGATCCGGGCTTGCTCACCGACGGCTTACTGAGGCTATAGAACCTGGAGACGGGCGCCGAGTGTGCGGCGGCTCGGACACCGTGCACGCCGGCCGGCCGGGGGTCGCGGAGCACGACGACCACTCCCAGCTGATGCCGGCTTTCGGGGTGCCAGCCGGCCGAGCAAAGCCGAACAAAGTATCGCTCGGCGTTGTGCTCGGGCCTCGGGATATCCCTCCCGCGCCGTCCTGCCCATGGCTCCCAGCCGTATTGATGGATTCAGGGGAGACATCATGGAGCCCTGCCCGTAGCTGCCAGCCAGCTGATGGATGCAGAGGAAAGGTCATGGAGCAGGCAGTGCAACACACGTGGTGCTGGTCGTCTGGCACGTCCAGGATGGCCAGGCGGTGCTGTTCGGCTGTCGGCTGCCGATGCGGTGCCAGTTGCGGGACGTGACGCCGGCCGTCACCAGCTATATGACTAACGTGACGCGGCGTCATGTTAGTGATGCCGATGGTGGAGATGTTGGTTGGCTATGACGCCGGCCGTCACCAGCTATATGACTACCGTGACGCGGCGTCATGTTAGTGATGCCGATGGTGGAGATGTTGGTTGGCTATGACGCCGGCCGTCACCAGCTATATGACTAACGTGACGCGGCGTCATGTTAGTGATGCCGATGGTGGAGATGTTGGTTGGCTATGACGCCGGCCGTCACCAGCTATATGACTAACGTGACGCGGCGTCATGTTAGTGATGCCGATGGTGGAGATGTTGGTTGGCTATGACGCCGGCCGTCACCAGCGAAGTGAGCTAAAGGCTGATGGCTGCATTGACTGGACATCTTTTGACGGCGGGGTGCGGCACGTCTTCGGTTGGGAGGGTGTGGTGGTTCAAGAAGAACTTGACCTCTGTGGACGGTCTGGAAGACGAGGTGGGGGTGGCTTGTTATCAGCCGCATCGACCACGATTATTATACTCTCGGGCGCACTGGATGCATATTGGGAGGCTGGGCACACGGTGGCTATTCTGGGCCAACTCATCGCGTAGGAGCCGCTGCGTCAGTCGGGCTACGTCATCATCACAATATCTCCCGAGAGTGGGCGATCGGGATGTCGTTTCATCTAAAATTAGCTCGAATTTCGGCTGAAATGACGTGGCAGCGACATCTGCGTGGAATACAATGGAACATGAAATGTAATGGAAGTTTGCGGAATGGAAGTACATTTCAAGCTTTGTAATCTAACGGAATCGGAAGGCCGCACCCCACCGTAATCCACTGTGATCCACTGTGATCCACCGTGATCCACCGTGATCCACCGCAATCCACCTCGGGCTTGCTCCGCGGCCAACAAGAGGCGGTACCTCGATTAGGCGCTATACATCGACGCCAATGAAAATCATCACATGGGCTGGCGAAGGTGTGCATTTCTGAGACGGTCTGTCATGCAGTCATCGCAAGCCCCCTGCGATGTTTGTGTGTCTGGTCCTTGACGATGACGATGCAGCGCACTAACAAAGCACGATGTTAAGAAGAAATGATGGTATTGGAAGCTGGGTACAGTGCCATAGTTAATTCCAGTCAGGCTGATAAAATCCACTCATTAAGCTGTCCAATGTACATGGAAGCACGTTCTGTGCCTCTGAATTGAGCTTATTTCTAACTACAGACTAATTTTACCCGAACTTAGCCAGGGTGACCTTGATGCTTGACCTATACGCCATGGTCAATTTTTTTACCAGCTTAGAAACGTCATGGCTAAGGCCTTTCCTGGGCATGATCTCAATTTCGTCATTGTCTTTTGTTTTAAAAATAGAGGGCGACGAATCCTGCCACAGATAGATAACGGCAAAGTGTCCATTCCAGTTCGTAGTGTGTTAAAGCTCAAAAGTTAACTCTCGCCCATGCAGGGATTAATGCAACCCCACAAAAGACGACCACATAAAAAATGGCGCGCCGGCGCGTGCCATCATTTGGTACAGCTGATGGGGCATCTTTTGCGACCTTGTGGTATACAAAATTGTAAATACCCTGTCAGGTCGCTGAATTTTGACACCGCAAGAGCTTGTATGGTAGTTTTTTTCTGGAACTCGAGAATTATCAGCACTTAATTTTGCTTATTTCCTCCAATTGACCACCGCTCAATGTGGTGGGGTGATGAACAACTTGGCTAGCGTGTTTGTTCAGGCCACTGACGTGCTAAGAGCAGGATCATTCGATATCACTAGTCCATCGTGACCGCATGTGACCCTTTTCGGCTTCCAAGTCACTCTGGGGTTGATTTACACTCTTCAACTGAATTCGGCGTGCATCTTTACCGTTCAATCCAAGGAAATAACGTTTGTGGGAAACATTTCGAAAGCTTTGCGAAACGAGGTGAGCACTTTTGGAATTGCTTTTACACAAGGAACAATTAAACGTGAAAATGCGATATTTTTTCTTGAAGAAGTCCTTTAAACTGACCTGAGAGGTCAGTTCAAAGGTTAGTAACACGAAGGTTCGTAACCTGGAGTGTCGCGTCGCGTGCAATATACTGACTTGCCTCATGCCGCTGGCATAGGATGCCCATATTTTGAGGCCGGTGATTGAAATGCGGCCCGGAAAACGCCTTTCTGATGCTGTTCGGCGCAGGGGTGGATTGATAATGGCATGCATTCAACAGACCAGTCAGGAAGCGGTTGACTCACCCGGATATTTCTATGACGCCTTTTAGTGGTGCGAAAAAGGTGCCATCCCGAGAATTACCACGCGCACACTTTCATGGAGTGCTTCGTTATTCGGAATGCCTCCGGCAGGTTTTGTTCTCTTTTCGGATTACTTCCAGCCGGATTTGTTTCTCGGAAGCGCCTGCGTGCAGGGCACATGGACGATTGACACCCGCGTGGTCGGCATCTGCTCCTGCGGGCTCCGTGCTCGCACGTGATGAGTGCTAAGTTGCGCCGACGCGCCAAACTTCTGGACGAATTGGCCGCTGGCTAAATGTTTGACCACAGTGAGCTGAATCCATTTATTGCTGGCAAACTGCGCCAATCGGCCGAGTTCACCGTGCCAAGGCTGCGGAACGCGCTCGTCGGTGGCCAGTCCACAGCCTGGTGGATGTGGCCAGTGGATGTACGATGTGTGTCAACATGTGGTCAGTGGGGCAGTTGTTGCATCTCGTCGGCAGTGGCACCGACGTCCGGCCGGGCGCCCCAGGAAGCCGCACTGCGGCAGCTGCCGCGACAGCTGCAGCAGTTGCCGCGACAGCTGCGGCTTCGGCTCCAACGCCAGGTGCGACGCCGGCTGGCGACATGACGTCAGCTGCCACATCAGCAGGCGGCAGATGCGGCAGCTGGTGACGTGACGTCGTCAGCTGCCACATCAGCAGGCGGCAGATGCGGCAGCTGGTGACGTGACGTCGTCAGCTGCCACATCAGCAGGCGGCAGATGCGGCAGCTGGTGACGTGACGTCGTCAGCTGCCACATCAGCAGGCGGCAGATGCGGCAGCTGGTGACGTGACGTCGTCAGCTGCCACATCAGCAGGCGGCAGATGCGACAGCTGGTGACGTGATGTCGTCGTTGACATTTGAAAGGTCAATGTATGGGCGAGCGGCTAATGAATGTAAAGTGCCAAGTCAGCTCGGATGCGGAAGTCACTGCTCGTCGTCCCCGCACTGGAATGAAGCTGAAAGGAAAACTGTTTTGATATCTACGTGATGTGAATACTGAGTAAAGCGACTTGTCCGGTCACCGTGCCTCTGCGTCCCCACCCCTTCGTCCGTAGTACTGATGTCCGACTTACTGCTGCGTCAAAATCAGTACCACGCTCAGGAAGCGGAGCTTTTTAACTTGGCCGTCTTGTTTCGCCGTCTTGGCCGTCTTGTGAGTGTAGCCAGTTTCGACTTAAGTTGGACTGTGAAGACGTAGCGCAGCAGGTGGAAAGTCTGCAATTGGCTGGAAGGAAAAACTACGCTTGCAGCTTGCGACGAATGTTTTTTTTTGTGTTCAAAGAAATGCTTATTTACTGCAGTCTGTTTGAAGTCTTGTCTGTGTTTCATCGGGACGTTCTGAGGCTGTTATACTTGGCGCGCCGCTGCATTGCTTACTGGAAAGTCCGCTTCGCGGCGGAAATTTTGAGCATGGCCAACTGGCACACCGCGGCCTCGTTCCGCCCGTTTGAGGTGGCGATTTCGCCGAAGCGGTCGATACACTGTGTATCGGCGATCCCGATCGGTCGGTCACAGATCGCCGTCTGTCGCGCGCTTCCGACTTGAGCGTCGACTCGGACGCCGCCTTGAGCCGCGACCTCCGGACCCGCCGGCCGACACGCGCTGACCGGGCGTGGCCTTGACACTGAGCCGCAGCGCCGCGGGCGGCTGCGACGGTGAATCCGGCCGCCCCCACAGCGCTGTCACGGTTCCAACTCGCGCCCACACCGGCGCCAGCCAACAGTTGGCCTTTGTCGTTGCGCTCTGAAATCCGGCCAGTCGCCCGGCCGTCGGCCAGTACGCCGTGTGCAGTGTGTGGTGTGTTTGTTGACGGCACCGCTCCAGTGATGGCCGCCCTGTCGAGCACGTGCAGCGCGTTCCTGTGCCTGTGGGCGCCCGGCGACCCGTTCTGGAGGCAGCAGCTGACGCTGGCACCGCGGCCGCCGTGTCTGCGCCGCCGCCGCCGCCGCCGCCGCTGCTGGCACCACCACGACCGTCTCCAGGCCTGGGCCCGACTGTTCCGACGGAAACAGGTGAACTGTCGCTGTCGCCGCCGGCGCAGAGGATGTCCTGTCTGGCGCAGAGGATGTCCGGTCTGGCGCAGAGGATGTCCGGTATGGCACAGAGGATGTCTGGTATGGCACAGAGGGTGTCCGGTATGGCACATGTCTGGTATGGCGGAGCGGATGTCGGTTCTGTCACAGAGGATGTCCAGTCTGGCACAGAGGATGTCCAGTCTGGCACAGAGGATGTCCAGTCTGGAACAGAGGATGTCCAGTCTGGAACAGAGGATGTCCAGTCTGGAACAGATGTCCGGTCTGGCACAGAGGATATCCGGATCTGTCCTCGGGGATATCACGATCCATTCCAGAAGATGTCCTGAGGAGGATATAGAGGGATGAAGTACGAGAACGTCCTAGAGGATGGTCGTGTCTGTTTTCCAGGAGGACCGGATCTGCCCCAGGGGTTGTGGCAGCGACGCGGCTGATTCGGCCCGTGCTGGGGGAGACACGCTGCGGCCGACCGGGCCCGTGTCGGCGCGCCGTGCGGGGTGTCGGCCCGTGCTCCCTGTCGGCCCGTGCTGGGGGAGACACGCTGCGGCCGACCGGGCCCGTGTCGGCGCGCCGTGCGGGGTGTCGGCCCGTGCTCCCTGTCGGCCCGTGCTGAGGGAGACACGCTGCGGCCGGCCAACGGAAACTGGGTGCGATCTGGGCCACAGGAGCGGGACTCGACCTGGGCCACAGGAGCGGGACTCGACCTGGGTGGGCAGCGGGAGCGGGATTTGACCCGAGCCGCAGGTACGGGGCTGTACCCGAGCCGTGGGGACGGGGCCGGCGGCGGGCCGGTGCCGACGGTCGGTGCCGACGGCCGGTGGCCGCCGCCGGTGATGGATCAGGTCGGCTCAGGTCGTGACGGCGACACAATGAGGCGGCTCGCGCCCCCGGCCATCGACCGGTGGGGACGCCGCCGACACAGTGCCGCTCGCCTCCCTCACGCACGCTCTCTCTCACAGACTGCCTGGCCTGCATGGTGGCGGAGGCTGTCTTGGTGTGCCAGTCCACCTGCGCCGTTGATGGGGTCGTTTATTCGTATGGCCTGACAAATATGCATCGTTTCAGTTCAGATATGTTCATGACAGACTGTGCAGGATGCGTGGCGTGAGATAGTCGCCCGCTGCGGCGCTCCCAGGCGGTGCAATTGGCTCGGACCTCACGCACCTCCCGACCTTCCATCCTCACGCGGTCACGGAACGACGCTGATACTTGTGATCATACGCTCCGAGACGTGATGTGACCCATTTTGTGTGGTAGTAGTGGTGGTGTGTGTAAGAGTGGGGGGGGGGCGTGTCGTCGATCCTGCAATCCATGTTGTGTTCGTACTATCTCTATCCCACGACATACAGAAAGGTGACGTAGCGGACGCAGAAGCTTGCCGTGACCCAGCCATGTGGACCGGGGATGGCGTGTCACGTTGACGCATCTGGGCACGAATTGCCATGTCAAGTTGACACATCTGTACACAGAATAGCCATGTTAAGTTGACGCATCTAGGCATCAGTAACCATGCTGACAGGTTTTGGTAGCAAGCGCATGTGCGATGCGATTCGCATTGCGCTTGCACGTGCAATGTTTGCACTCTTGTTCAATGTTTGCACTCTTGCAAGTCGGCTTCCTTCTGGAGTCCAGCCAAATACAGTTGAAACAGTGCCGTTATTACTGGCGCAGAGCATACTTCAGCCCGCTCTTTGGGTAAGAGTTGGTTCTGTAGGTAGGAACTGAGCTGATGAATGGTTGGTTCTGAAGGTGAAGCGTAAGAAATAGAAAACTGCGCTAGCTTCTGCGTCTGCGGAACCTATTACATGATGGGGCTCGGGAATAATCTCGCCTGATCCTCTGAACTGGAAATGATTGTAATGGAATCCTGAATGTTTTTTTTAAATCCTGGTACCTAATCATGGTGGAGCATTCATAATAGTACCTAGTATTCCTTTGCGCTCCCCTTAGGCCTCTGATTGGGCCGTCTTAGTCAACTATACTTTAGCTGCCGCTTAAATGGCTACTGCTTTAAGCATTTCTTCCCCAATCATGGGTAATGTAAGGATACCCTGACGACCCTGGTGTTCAGCTCTGGCATTCACTTCGCCATAGGTATTGGTATGGTCGTGGTTCCTGAACCTAGTGCCTGGTATGTTCCTACTGGGTACTGGTATGGTCCTGGCACCTGGACCTAGTGCCTGGTATGGTCCCACTAGGCACTGGTATAGTCCTGGCACCTGGACCTAGTGCCTGGTATGGTCCTACTAGGCACTTGTATGGTCCTGGTCCGGAAATACATCCGTAGGAAATGAGTGCAAAATTATAGTGATAGTCTACCAGCTCGCCATCACACTAAAAATCAACCATCCTGTCAAAGGCGTGATGCCAAAAGCCGGCTGCTGTCACGCTGTATGTTGTGCTCCATTTCACGCGAGACCAGAGAGCCCGAGAGTAATTTGACAGGTGATCCCGCGTGTTTCCCTAAGCCGGGTCGCCCTGTGCCTTTACCTCGCCAGCGACCAATCGGCGTGAGAGATTGGCGACGCTATATGACTCAACGGTCGACGTGTCGTAAAACCAATAACCAACCAACCTGTGCCTTTGCCCGTCCTGTGGTCCTCAAATGTAGCTGGACTGATTTGTGCGTGAGTGCAACACTGAGAGTGTGTGTAGGCCGCGCGTGGACCTGACCTGCCTGACCGGTGTGTGGTCGGCATGTGGTGCCGTGAAGGACCGCCTTGGTCGCCGAACATGTCTGTTATGGAGTCACGTGACAGAAAATGAAGTAAAAACTTGCTCGCATTGCTCGAAAAAAACTTCAATCCGCAATTAAATACTTAAAAATAGAAAATGATTGCCTTCTTTTTGCCACCCTCGAATGAGGATTACAATCCAGGATTACAAGTCCTGCGATCCAAATCCCGATCACCCCTGATAGGCTATTTTAAAACCCGAATTATTTTAAGTGCTAGCGAGCATTAGCTTTCGGTGAGCTGGCTGAAACGATTGGACTCGAAAAAGTTCCATTTATTTACCTATCATCGATTTTGTTGGCCAAGGCTCTGCAATTGAATAGATCCGATAGCAGCATCTGTTTGGCCATTCGGTTTTAGCCACGCTTAAAACTCATCGAAGCCGCCACGACAGCATGACAGTGTCACGGGTGCCACTCAGACAATAGATGTGGACCCGAGGTGGATGACACCGACAGCCACACACAAGCTGTCCTGATGGTGCTCATCTATCGACAACTCGCGGCAGATTACCACGAACCCACTTGGTGTGTCGGCGTGACTTTAGTTGTCTTGCGTGAGTGGTGATTCCGACAGCCTCCTCCGCAGGACAGGTGCGGCAGTTTTCAGTGATCGCCGCTGCCTTCCGACAGTCTGCGCCAGCGCACAGATGCGGTAGTTCTCAGTGGTGATCGCCGCAGCCGGTGACATATCAGTAGGATGCTGCTTGACCGGTGCAGTGATTTGGCCCACCTGTGTGCCGTGTCATGGTGGTGAGGTCAGCAGTGTGGGTGTGTGACGTGACGCATCCTCCTTCCCCTCCCTCTGCTGCATCACGTCTGATGTCGTCTGGCCTTCCGCCAAGCTGCCTGGTCACGGGTTGCCGCTCCTGTGTGTGGTGTCCGCTCGTCACAACGTGTTGGTGCGTGTGTGAGGTCCGTACTGTTCGGCGGTGCGTGTGGCGGTGTGTGTGTGCGGCCCTTGTCGGTGGGCGGTGCGTGTGGCAGTCCATGCCGGTGGGCGGTGCGTTACGCAGCTAGCCGCCGCCTGTGCCGCCCCGGGTGATGCCGTGACGGCCACTCCAGCCCCGCGTCTCACCGGCCCGTCTGTGTTGCAGAAGTCCGCGTGCGACGTGACGGCCGATCCGCCCACCGAGACGGTGACGGTGGCGCCCATCTCAGTGGCCAGCCTCAGCGAGTTTTCGGCCGTACCGGCCGCTCAGACCGCCGCTCACAGTGCCCCTAACGGCGACCACGCCAACCACGCCGGCCGCAGCGCGCTCAAGTCTAGTCAAAGCGATCAGGTCAGTGGTGGCCAGACTGGCGCGGGTGAACTATTGCTCTGCGCAGGTAAACTACTCCTCATGCAACCGTCGAGTGCTGCTTTTCATACCAAGCCACCTTTCATACCAAGCTTCGACGGTCGTCCAGATCGCGCGCGCTCAGCACCCATTTTCAGTCAGATCCGGTATTGGCTAGCTATCAGAATTCCGAAGTCTATCGGCACTCTAGGGCGCCGAGGCTCGCGTCTGGAGGTTGGAACTTGCGCCGACAGCCAGCCTTGATAAAAGTGTATCGCGTGTCGGCATCTGAATGGATTCGATGTCTCGCCATTCAAATTCCTCTTGAGAATGAAAATCAGATTGGCTTACAACGGGCGTGTCGGCAAAAGGAGAATTCTCGGTTTGCATTACGCTCGTAATACAAAAGTAAAATCACATATTGAACGTATTGTGCATGCCTAATTTAACCAACAATATATTCTGCCTTTGATGTTTTTTTCGTGAAAACTGAAAGTGTAATCTGGCAGTAAAATTGTTTGCTGCTGAATAACATTTTATTCTGCTCCACTGCAAGTTGTCCTGTGCCTTTTTCCAAGGATTTATTCGAGTGCTGGACTTGAAGCTGTGTTTATGCTTAGAAATGCACTTGAGCACTACCTGTATAAGTGCCATGCCTCTGTCACGTGCATGTTCAGAATACTCCAGCTTTTTATAGTGGCACACAATGCAGGGTTTGTCAACAGTTGTAGTTTTGTCTATCGTGGTTTATGTGTTTGGGGTCATCGGAAGTCCAGCAAGACCGAGTTGTGCTACTGAAATGTGGGCTAGCTGAGTGTGCATCAGTTGACACGTTCCTTCTAGGTTGCAAGACCCTGACGTGTCGGGTCGCCGAATGTGACCTCCCCTTCAAAGCTCTGGATGACAAAGTCCTTCAAATATTACTGTGTCTGCGCAATGTGTGCTAATGCGCAATGTGCACGTGCGTGGATAATGCACAATGTGCAGATAATACGGATAATGCGCAGTGAGCCCTTCCGCGGCACTAGTTCAGATACAGTGGAATATGTTATACACCGCTTCATTGGTGAAGTTCAAGCATGGCTCTGAATTAAGATCGTCTGGCATGATGTGCTCATCAGCAATGCAGACGATGTCGTATGAACGTGAAAGGCCACAGCACCTCTGCCACATGTAAAGCAGACGTTAAGCTGCTGGCAGTAAAGTGCGCGTGGCTGGTGTGGGACGGGCAGGCTGCCGGCTTGCATCCTGATGGCTCGCAATTTTGTAACTATCTAGACTACCCAGCCCGGAGCAGGGAATAATGACGCTGTGTGTGTTTTGGAACGTGCCATCATGTTGTCCGACACCGCCGCACTTTCACCTTCGTGCACGCCCGCGTATGCTCACAGGAAGCCGTTTGTGAGGTTGACGTTTGACCTCATTTGTGAATAAGCTGAGCTCGAGCGACAAAGAGCCGCGTTTATTTGATTTCACTAAGCTTGTCGGATCGCACGGGTGTGGTGTCACCGGCGCGTGAGATTGGTTACCTGACGCGCGACTGAAAAGTCGCAGCGGCAAACTGCTGCAGTGCCCGCAGTCGGTCTACTCGAAGCACATGCGCTTGACCTGCGTGCCAAATGTCACCAGCGCGTGACATTGGTTACCTGACGCGCGACTGAAAAGTCGTAGCGGCAAACTGCTGCAGTGCCCGCAGTCGGTCTACTCGAAGCACATGCGCTTGACTTGCGTGCCAAATGCTTGGCGTGTCCGGCGGTCCATCTTTCAAATGGTTAGGGAAATGTTATGCGTTTCATTCGTTCAAAAGTTGTCTACATTTTAATAGTGGCTGAAAATCGCACACATCCGTCCACTTGACATAGCGTGGCACCTTGTTCACCTACCGATGTTGATGGAACAATTTACAATGGCAGATCGAACTTTTTTGCTTGTTGAGAACGAATTTCGTCTTGTTGCCACCTGTTTCACGTCCGATGCTTTAAATTATTCGGTATGATCCTCACCTTCAACGATGCGTCCGGGGAGCTGCTCGGGAAACGGTGGCTAAACGTACGCGGCTTCGTGCCATACGTGTTGACGTCCGCTCTACGCCACAGTTTACGAGTGCTCTCTCGGAGAGCATATACACCAGGCCCATGTCCTTAATGGAGGAATCAATGCCACGTCACCCAACGGATGTATTAAGCTGTATAAAGATGTATACAGCTTTTATATTATTTATATTTATATTTATACAGCCGGTTTAAAAGATGTATACCAACGAACACAACTTTGGAATGAAGGTAAAGTGTTTGTGCGTTCTGCGCCCGGTATCAATATTTTGCAGACCTGTGCCGTATCCCTAGAACACCGGCCATGTATCTGACACGCACGCCACATCCCTTGGCCCTTACGCCACGTCCCTGAAACACCACATCCCTAGCGCCCACGTTATGTCTCTGACACACACGCCAGCAATATCCCTGGAACTCACGCCATGCTTCTGAAGCTCCCCTCCCCCCTCCCCCCATACGCACACCACACACCATCCAAGGAACTGAAGCTCCGTTACCCCCCCCCCCCCAACCACACACACACACACACACACGCACACATCCATACACACCCACGTGGCGCCTTTGTGACGAGTTCCGCTGCCATCTCCACACCTGCTACAACAGCCACGGCGGTAACGGCCGAACGAGGCCACTTTTTGTGGCCGGTTGCGCCAATGTTTGGCGAAATTTGGCCGCCCACACGGCGGCACGCACGTGGGCTTTTTCTGGGCTGCAAGCGTGACACAGATGTGCAGTCATCAGCTGACTGGGAGCCCGATGTCAACTTAGCCTCGTATCTATTGCGGTATGAAAGGACAAAGTAATTCGCGCTGTTTCGCGCTTTGCCGTACATTCTGTGTTTGGTTCGCGCAGGTGATGCGTACCCAGTGCCTACATGTGGCTTGCCAGCACTTCCGTGGCACATTTGTGTGTGAGTTGATCGGCGGAGTCGGCGTGTTGTCAATGGGGCGATGTGATTTCCCAGAGGTCACGCACGACTGACAGGAACATCATGCGTAATTGGTCCTGTCGGAGCGCTGTCCCAGCTGACTTTCCGGCCTCTGCTCCGTCCGCCGATTTGGCCGCTGATTTGGCCGCTTCCCCGGCCACTGCGTCTTCTTTGTTTGTGTGGGGCTTTACGACGCACCAGCTGAGGCTACATGGCGTCCGCTTTCTCTCACCCGGACAGGAAAGGCGGGCACCGCGGATAATCCAACCCTGCATCTCTGGTTTGTCCGACGCTCAGCTTAACCACTGAGCTACCGACGCCCGCCCGTTTCCTCTTCTTCTTCACTCTGGCGGCTCCATGGAGCCACTAGCCGTGGCCGCGTCGTCCGGAAGGTCGATACGGCACATCCGTCGAGGATAGCTGAACATTTTGGTTGCCTCGTCCTCTAGAACATAATGAATGACAGGGAGGAGGCCGCCCCACAGCCGCCGCTTATCCTCTGAGTATGCTGGGCACTCGGTCAGGTGTTGCTGCCCTGTTGGCCGGATGGTCCACCGCCACGTTTCTGTCCAGTTCCGCACGACCTGGCACCCATTGCCGGGTGATGTGCTTTCCTGGGTCAATCCGGTAGAGCAGTACCCCAGACTTGAACATATGTAGCAAAGTAGCCTTTGATATAGCTTAGATGTAGCCTTATTAGTAGTAGCCTGGTTCAGCCTGAGTAGTCATAGGCCAAACCAGGTCGATGCGCCCTAAGATCCAAATAACAAACTGACACTGTGGGAGGCGACCAGCGGCGACCCGTGGCGACCCGCACCGCAACACAACAGCGGGCGCCCCCACGGCTTCACTGAGAGGGGCGCACTGGGCGCACACCGAGGTCGGCAGCATCTGGGCGAGCTGGGCGAGTGACGCCAGAACTTGGTCTGATATAGCCACTTCGGCGACCCGCACCGCAGCACAACAGCAGGCGCCCCCACGGCTTGACTGAGAGGGGCGCACTGGGCGCACACCGAGGTCGGCAGCATCTGGGCGAGCTGGGCGAGTGACGCCAGAACTTGGCCTGATATAGCCACTTCGGCGACCCGCACCGCAACACAACAGCAGGCGCCCCCACGGCTTCACTGAGAGGGGCGCACTGGGCGCACACCGAGGTCGGCAGCATCTGGGCGAGCTGGGCGAGTGACGCCAGAACTTGGTCTGATATAGCCACTTCGGGCAAATGAGCCTGTCTTTTGGTGGACAAGGCCAATTCTGAGCAGATAAAACCGCCAATGCCGCCGTTCGTGCTGCGTGCCTGCGCCCCACTGGTTGTGGTAGAGCCATGCTCTCCTGGAGAGGTTCCTTACCTTCTGAGAAACTGAGAAAGCACGTGCGTTGTCTCCATATGCACGGCGGTTGCACTCCGACATTTGCTGCCATTGCACTCCAGCATTTACTGTCATTACACTCCAACATTTACTGCCATTGTACTCTTAACATTTACTGCCATCGCAATTCAAAATTTACCGTCGTTGCATTTCAACATTCACTGTCATTGCACTCCAACATGTGCTGTCATTGCACTGCAACATTTACTGCCCTTGCACTTCAATTGTCATGTCTGCAGCTTGACAGTCATACTGTCATTGCACTCCAGCATTTACCGCCACTGCACTTCAACATCTATTGGTAATGTATTTATTTCCTGCCGCACTGTATTGCTGCTACAGACTTTACTCCTCCCGACATGAATGCTACTGGACGTCACGTTTGCGCTACATTATTCCTGCAGACTTCACTGCACCTCTGGTCGGTAGGGCTGAATACCCCAGAAGTCTGGCGTACAGCATCAGGTATTGTGATGCAGGATTTGATACGAAAGATTAGTTGACTGCGAAATTTCACATCAACATTTTGTAGCTGATGATTATTTGCGACTACAAAAGGACATTTCATGTTATTTCGCAATGTCTGTTGACAATATTAAGCGCGACCAGCAATTCACACAATATTTTTCAGACATGATACTCAAGTAGTTGCCGTGGCTGCCTTAAAATAGTTAGAAAGCCCATCTTTTGGACCAGATGCGCTTTCCAAATGACTTGCAAATTACGCTTTGGCGCTCTGGAAATTCAGGACCGAAGTTTCAGTATCAGCTGATGCAAATAATTGGCCGAATAGCTCGCTATTGCTGCGAGCATGTCTTGCGAGTGAGCGGTAGTGGGCTAAGAGGTGTGCCGCACCATCAAGGTCGCGCCGCCTGTAAAGCCGGTGTGTTTTGCAAACAAAGGCGGAGCAAGTGTATATTTATGTTCAGGGAAGCGTCACGCTAAAGTGTGTGTGCGCGTCAGGGTGTTGAAGCCTGGTGGAAGGGTGAATTGGGACATGGTCGACGCGCCCTAAAGCCCAAATAACTAACTAAGGGTGAATTGGGGGTGGAGGTGGGAGACCGTCTTTCAAGTATTCAGACGGCCTTGGTGAAGGGAAGTTTACTTTAGCTCTCCACAACGTAATTTTACTGTGGTGGCGGTGAGTGGGTGTTGCTATGGATACATTTAGTTGATTTTGCCAGTGTGACGGCACATTGCCTATTTCTCGAAAAGCACCGATAAATCTGTAATGTGCTGGCCAGGAGGTGCCCACACTGCTTGTCGCATGTGGTGTGTGTCAGCTGGCCTGAGTATTGCCCACAATGCTCGTACTGCCTTGGTGACGTAGAGATAGTCAAACAGTGCATGGAGATGATCGGGGTGCTTGTCGCCAAGCAGCGCCGGAAGCCAGAGGGTAATGCCCTCTCATTGGCAGACGGTCTGAATTGGTCGTGTTTGTGTGCCAAACCCGATGCAGTCTAGCAGGATGTGGTGTATGCTTGATCCTGTGCTCCATGTCTGACAGCGTGGCGCCGTAGCTGGTCGTTCTCAAATGTGGGCTGCGTTGGTTCTGTTCGACAAGTTCTATGTGCAGGAAGGAGGTCTTCATGTTGACAGTGCGATTGAGTTCACGAGTTCCATGTACCTGTTGTTGCCGTGATGTGTGACTTGAGCGGCAGGATGTGGAGTTGTAGTGTTCCAGTTGTAGAGTTTCACGTATCCAATGTTGCCGTGATGTGTGATTTGAGCGACGAGGTGTGGTGTTGTAGTGTTTCAGTTGTAGAGTTCCATGTACCCAATGTTGCCATGATGTGTGACTTGAGCGGCATGGTATTGAGTTGTAGTATTCCAGTTGTAGAGTTCCACGTACCCAATGTTGCCGTGATGTGTGACTTGAGTGGCGAGGTGTGGAGTTGTATTATTTCCATGCGTTCTGGTGATGCTTACGAGTGGGCCGCTGTGGGATGGCTTGGTAGTCGTCGACCGAGAGTACTCCATGAGTGGGTGGTGGATGCTAGGACTTGCTTGTCAAGCCTATCCGCTCGCTCACTTCCTTAAATGTTGACGTGACCCAAGGTCCAGAGGAGAGAGACGTTATTTACTCTACCGGCCACGTCGGGTCGGATTCGATCTGGCAGCACAGAGGGTGCCAGTTGTGGGTGCTGCCAATTGACTGAGTGACATATTTGGACTCTGAGCAGGTGGCCACGTTAGTTTTTTGGCCCTTTTCATGACAAAGATGGCGACCAGAGTGGCCACTGCGTCAGCCGGAGGAAGTTTTGTTTGGTAGACGCTTAGAAAGCTGAACGTTTGGTACAGTGATGTTGACGCCCACTTCGTTCTCGTGTTTTGACCCGCCCGTGAATATCAAAGCGTTGTGGCTGTTGTTGGCAGCACACTCATTGAAAGTGGAAAGAACGTGCCGGTGTGGCGCGGCCGGTGTGGCGGCTGCCTTCCTGTCCGAAACCACCTACCGGACGAGTGGTTGAGAGTTGGTTCGGAAAGGCCGAGTGGCTGGTCGGTCTGCTGTGGCTGACATGGTGAGGTTGGGATCTGAAAGGCCGAGTGGCCGGTCGGCCCGCTGTGGCTGACATGGTGAGGTTGGGATCTGAACGAGCCGCGCCAGTTTGGATGCCGAATGTGTTGAGCTGGCGCCCGACTCGGCTCCTGCTTCTGTCGAGTCGAGAGCGGCGCCGTGCCGGCTGGCTTTGGATGGGTTTAATTGCGACGTGGTGGCGTCACAGCTACTGTTGTTCTCTGGAACCGGGGGCCGATGTCCGCGACTGCGTGGCTGCCCTGATGGCTGGGAACACAACACACTCCGTACACTCCAGACACAGCCGACATCGTCACCTGGTGACAGGTTTGGCAAACCTATTCGCCTCCACCGCCCTGATGGAGATAGTTTCAATGATTGCTAGCTTTTTGTCGGTGCCGGCAAAATGGCAACATCACTGAGGCGCTACAATGCTTGTCTGAAGCACCTAACTGTTTCCGCCGGAAAACGCTAAAGGGCTATTTACGCGTGACATAATTCCGGCAGAATCTTGGCGTCGGCAGACCCGACGTTCGCGACGTCGGCGACAGAGATTGGCAGGCAGCGGCAGAAAGCAGCAGGTGGCGGCAGATTGCGCCAGACTCTGACGTCACGTTTCATTCCGCCAACGTCATACTAGAAGGATGACGTCATCTATCCAATGCGCCATGAAGCGTCGCGGTTGTTTGTTTTCCGCGCCATAAATGATCGACTGTGGTACTAATGGACTTAAGCGGAACCAATCAGAGTATTACCTAGATGGCATTAATTCCTAGGTATTTGGTACATCACGACAAGGTCTCTTGCACGTTGACGGTAATTGTTCTTTATTGAGGAGGTCGTAGTGAGGTTACGATAATAAGAAAGCGGAGGAAAAAGTTGTCCTGTTAGAGCTGAAAAAGGAGTGGAAATTACAATTACAGAATAAACTGGATTGTCGAAAGCTGTTCCTCATCCCTGCCAGGATGAGGGACAAGGGCGCAGGAACCGAGCGGGCAGCAAGGGTCGGAAGGGGTAGCGAACCCAACATGAACAAGTTGATCATTAACCGTATGTGTGTTGCATATAAAAATTGACTTCCGCATCAGCAAAGGTCTAATATGAAACTTTGCAATTGGTGCTACATTGGCAAAACCAAAAATACACAAAGTTTCATGTCTGAAGCATACACCATTTGGTGACATGAGCCTCCCCCCCCCAACAAAAAAAGTTATGTATACCACCATCTTTTGCATCTATTTGCATTGCAGTGCAGGGTATATTATAAAGGACAACGGAAAACACAATTTACCAACCAAGATCTGCGTCCATGGCACTTACAGTACTAAACAGTGTAGTAGCCACCCAAAGGCTAAACAGCAACCACAGAAACCGTCCGACACTTGTGTTCGACGGCAGAACGCAGCAGACAACTTGAGATATTTCTAGCCGTCTGCCCCGAACGTCGCCGACGTCGAACATAGCTACTATATCATAATTGCTGTCACCAATACATTGCGTGATGGGCGCTGTATGACCAACGCAGTCGATGCGCCCTTAAGCCCAAATAACCAACCAATACATTGCGTGACGTGATCCACTTATGCTGTTACGTCAGAAGCCGCGGACGTCGCCGACGTCGGGTTCTGCTCGATTCTGCTCGATCCTGCCGGGTTCTGCCCAGTTCTGCCGACGCTGGGATTCTGCCGGAAGTCTGCCAGGAGTAAGCAAGCCTCCGTTTGCCTTCTTTACCGTACGCCAACAATGGCCCCGATGCAGATTATGATCTCTCATTTTTCTGAGCACTAAATTGGAGGGTGGTCATCGCAGCATTCTGCAGATAAGATGCACATTGGAAAAGAAGGCGGAAATTTAGCAGTTCCATTTCGTACGTTTACAAAGTATATGTGTCAAAAACTAAGCGGCGAAGATCGTCGCTTTTGTTCCCCGGACTTTGGACAGTGGACGGGAGCAGCACGGCGGACTGTGGACAGTGGACGGGGTCAGTACGGCCGGCTGTGGACAGTGGACGGGGGCAGCACGGCGGAGGGAACACCAGCTCCATTAAACCTCATTTAACCAAGTCCTGGATTCGGCTCCGCCATAAATCGTGGGGTTTCGAGTTTTCAAAGCGGTTGGCAGTGGGAGCTGTCGACATGACTGTGGTGTCCTGTACACATGACGGTGGTGTTCTGTACACATGAAGGTGGTGTTCTGTACCGGCAATGTCCCTGTCAACATGACAGCGGTGCCCTGTACCAGCAATGCCGGGAGCAGCCAGGTTTGCCGCAGCAATGCTCTCAGGAATGAAGAGAGCAGTGCCGCGAGCGGGGCAGCCGGTATCAGAATGAAGAGAGCAGTGCCGCGAGCGGGGCAGCCGGTATCAGAATGAAGAGAGCAGTGCCGCGAGCGGGGCAGCCGGTATCAGAATGAAGAGGGCAGTGCCGTGAGCGGGGCAGCCGGTATCAGAATGAAGAGAGCAGTGCCGCGAGCGGGGCAGCCGGTATCAGAATGGTCCGTTTGCTCTAATATCACGGAGAAGTAAAATCAGGATCGGTCATATCTGCGGCAGTAATGTCGCGCGTCAGTAACGCCTGGACGAGTACAATATGTGAACGTAATGTCGCGAAACCGTAACTTCCGGATCAGTAAAGTCTGTGGCAGTGATGTCGCGTACAGTAACGCCTCAGCCAGCACAGTCTGTGGCAGTAATATCGCGACAGTAACGTCTCAGCCAGCACAGTCTGTGGCAGTAATATCGCGACAGTAACGTCTCAGCCAGCACAGTCTGTGGCAGTAATATCGCGACAGTAACGTCTCAGCCAGCACAGTCTGTGGCAGTGATGTCGCGTACAGTAACGCCTCAGCCAGCACAGTCTGTGGCAGTAATATCGCGGTAAAGTATTGTCGTTGTCGGTGAGATCTGCAACAGAAATAACACGTCGGAATGATGCCGCGCAGAAGTAATTTCTGAAGCAGCAAAGTCAACAAAAACAATGCCGCGTAAAGCAGCGACCGAAGCAGCACTGTCTTTGGCATTAATGTCGCGAGCAACAGAGCATGCACCAGTGTCGCATCGTGGTGGTGTCTAAGCAGTGTTGTGGCATCAGCAATTTCACTGGCAGCATCGACGGCACACCATGCACCATACGTAGGGGCGAGTAGCCTATGGGTAGGGTGCCCGTGTCCCAAGCGAAAGGTTGTGGGTTCGAGTCCCACCTGACGCTGCTCTTTGCCCGCGACCACTCGGCGTGAGCGATTGGCAACGCCGTGTGACCCAAAACGGTCGGCTGGTCGTGAAGCCAACAACCAATGCGCCGCACTGTGGGTGTTGGCGGCGGTCGGCGGTCCTGGTCGTGACGTCACGCTGTGACGCTGGTCGGCTGTGTCGTCACGTCGGCTGCACCTCGTGACAAGCGCAGCCGACGCCCCTCCGTCGGCAGCCGATGCCGAATCGATCGTTCATGGTCACTCTGCGGTCGACACCGGTGTGCTTTGCTTGCGTCCGCACGACACAGCGCGTCATGACCATGCGGAAAAATGCTCCATTCATCAATTCGGTTCACTCAGTTAATCATTTTACACGGAAATTATTCGCCGGTTTGCGTCAGCGTCGAGCTGAGCGAGCACCCGGCGGCCGTGAATATACCCAGCACAATCAGATGCACGAGCATGGCATATAGAAAACGTGGCAGGCGGACGGTGGACCATGCATGTCCGAGGGCCGACAATGTGTGGTCCTCTGGCCGTGTTGTGTCGTGTCCGGGGACCGACAATGTGTGGTCCTCTGGCCGTGTTGTGTCGTGTCCGGGGGCCGACAATGTGTGGTCCTCTGGCCGTGTTGTGTCGTGTCCGGGGACCGACAATGTGTGGTCCTCTGGCCGTGTTGTGTCGTGTCCGGGGGCCGACAATGTGTGGTCCTCTGGCCGTGTTGTGTCGTGTCCTCGGACCGACAATGTGTGGTCTTCTGGCCGTGTTGTGTCGTGTCCGGGGACCGACAATGTGTGGTCCTCTGGCCGTGTTGTGTCGTGTCCGGGGACCGACAATGTGTGGTCCTCTGGCCGTGTTGTGTCGTGTCCTCGGACCGACAATGTGTGGTCCTCTGGCCGTGTTGTGTCGTGTCCGGGGACCGACAATCTGTGGTCCTCTGGCCGTGTTGTGTCGTGTCTGGGGACCCACAATGTGTGGTCCTCTGGCCGTGTTGTGTCATGTCCGAGGGCCGACAATGTGTGGTCCTCTGGCCGTGTTGTGTCGTGTCCGGGGACCGACAATGTGTGGTCCTCTGGCCGTGTTGTGTCGTGTCCGGGGGCCGACAATGTGTGGTCCTCTGGCCGTGTTGTGTCGTGTCCTCGGACCGACAATGTGTGGTCCTCTGGCCGTGTTGTGTCGTGTCCGGGGACCGACAATGTGTGGTCCTCTGGCCGTGTTGTGTCGTGTCCGGGGACCGACAATGTGTGGTCCTCTGGCCGTGTTGTGTCGTGTCCTCGGACCGACAATGTGTGGTCCTCTGGCCGTGTTGTGTCGTGTCCGGGGACCGACAATCTGTGGTCCTCTGGCCGTGTTGTGTCGTGTCCGGGGACCCACAATGTGTGGTCCTCTGGCCGTGTTGTGTCATGTCCGAGGGCCGACAATGTGTGGTCCTCTGGCCGTGTTGTGTCGTGTCCGGGGACCGACAATGTGTGGTCCTCTGGCCGTGTTGTGTCGTGTCCTAGGACCGACAATGAGTTGTCCTCTGGCCGTGTTGTGTCGTATGGCACAGCCTCCCCCAACATGTTTACACCGCTCTCGTGTGTATCCTACTCACGTGGCAGATGCTGTCGATTTGGTGGTAACCGGGAATTGGCCCTCCGGGCGCAGGTTGGCAACGTCTGCTGGTTCCGTCCTGCTCTGCTGCCTGGTGCTGACTGGTGAAGCCTGGTGCTGCCTGACACTGACTGATGCTGTTTGACGGTGTGTGGTGTAGCCTGGTGTAGCCTGGTGCTGACTGGCATTGCCTGACACTGACTGAGACCGCTTGACGTTGTGTAGTGTAGCATGATGTAGCCTGGTGCTGACTGGCATTGTCTGACACTGACTGAGACTGCTTGACGTTGTGTAGTGTAGCCTGATGCAGCCTGGTGTGGCCTGGCGTTGCCTGACACTGACTGGTACTGTTTGACGATATGCGGTGTAGCCTGGTGTAGTCGGGTGTCCGTGCCACTACAGGCCAGCTGGGCCGGTGGCAGCAGCCAGAGAGGGATGACCTCAGGGTTGATGTGTGGGGCCAGGTCGTGGTGCCCGGTCCGTATAGTTAATAACCACGGTCGACGATGGCTTCCAGCAGGTTGTTGGTTGGATGCCAGACGCGTCAGCACACGGCCTGCACGCGCCATGGGTAGTAAGCTAATCACCAGCTTATTCGCGGTATCGCAAATCCAATTCCGGACAATGGGCTCTTGATGGCCGCTACGTGGTCATGGAAGCCGACGCGCCATGGCGTCCGAATAAGCTAACAATAGGCTCTTGTCTCCGGTGGGTCTCGGTGTGTATGGGAGCGCTAGACTGGACGGTTATTGGCCGTGCAGTTGGGTGGAGTGGGTAGAGCATTGTTATCCCATTGTGCCACTGCCGGATGGATGTGGATACTGGGAAGCGAGTCCTCTGGTGTGCCCGGTGCCGTGCTGCAGTGGAAATGTGGCCGGGTTCCGGTACGCCTGGCTTGGGGACGATCGAGGAGGCGCAGAGCTAGATTCGCCGGCCAGAGCCAGGTTCTGGGATGATCGAGGAGACGCCGGGCACAATCGAGGAGATGTCAAGTTCATGAACGATGGAGGAGACTCCAGGTTCAAGGACCACCGAGGAGACGTCGGGCTCTGAGACGATCGGGGAGACGCCGGGCTCGGAGACGATCGGGGAGACGCCGGGCCCGGAGACGATTGCTGCGTGCCGGCGCGTTTCCCAGGGGACAGATGCGGTCAGCACGGCAGGCAGCCGCAGCCGCAAGGACCTGTTGAGCGGCATCGCGTGCGAGGACGGCGAGATTAGGTACTCTGACGTGCCCGGCTATGAATAGATTTTAGAGGGCGTATTTTGGCCGATCAATGACCACATGTGGCTTGCTTTCTGATGACTCCATTAATTATCCATGCGATAGTCACGCTGATCTAAATTGAAAGAAAATGGAAGAAATTCACCATAAAAATTACTACGGTGATGCAATTGGTCAGGTGTTCATTTTCTTAATAGTGTGATGCATAACTTCTGGGATCACCAGTGCTGCGGTGATAGGTCGATGCAGCATCCGCTACAACGGCCGTGGTAGCGGCCGTGTCTTCGCAACTAGAGTGACAGTCGCGAGACGGGCCGAAGTCCAAGTCCGGCGGCTGGTGGCGGGGTGAGCGGAGTAACGGCGCGGAGGTAGCGCGGAGGTAGCGCGGCTCACTCTGGCCCGGTGAGGAAGGAGTCGTGTTGGGATGTGGGCTGGCTGTTGCAACACTAACGAGAGCGTCGGCTCCTGGCGATGGGGTGAGTAGGGCCGTTGGTGGGGGGGGGGGGGGAGGTGAGATGACAGGGACGGGTAGATGGGGTGGAGCCGTGCGGATGTGCGGGGAGTCCATGGCGACATGAGCGGCAGCGGTCGGCCGCTGGCATGGCGACACCTCAGTCACGCTGAGCTCGGCAGTGTGGGCCATGTGGCCAGCTGGCGCGGCGCGACGCCGTGACGTCATTTCCCCGCCGCTACCGGCGACGTGGTGCTGGCGGGCGCGGGTCGCCGTGGCTCGGTCGGCACGGCGTTGGACTCTCGATCGCAAGGTCGTGGGCTCGAATCTCACAATCGGCGGGATTTCCGCGTCCACCCGCGACCAGTCCTCGCCATTCTGTTGTCGTCGGTGACTGGCGTGGTCGATCCTCTCTGGCACAAGGGAAGTCTGGTGAGGAAAAGCTTGAGCGTGGGCGGTTAGTGCAGTGAGCATTTGTGTTTCTTTTGTAGCTGCTAGGTTAAGCTGCAGAGTTTAGATTGTTTAAGTAGGGTGCATGTAACTTTTCTTAGTTAATCAGGGCTTCTAGAATTATCGAGAGTGGCGCGGCCACGTGGACAACGGTTGATGCACCAGGTGGCTGACATAAGTTTCTGTGAGGGGATAGTTAGGTGGATTGCTATTTTTGTGACAATTTTTTTTAGGTTGGAGAATCTTAGTTTTTAGTTGTAATTGGTGGTGGATTGGGTGATATTTAAGCGAGTAGGTTTTTACACTGTGCATGCCCCTTGAAGCAAGTATGGATGGAGTTCGAAAATTGTTGATGGTGCATGGGTGTGGAAGAGTGTGTTACATATCAAGTGAATGATGGCAGATCAGTTAGATAGTTCCTTTGGAACGGGGATAGACAAAGACAAAGACGTATATCCCGGTCATCCACAATAGACTCGTGGCTATACAGCCTGTTGTCGAGTTTTAAAACAAAGTTAATCAGTAAATAAGGGCTGTCACAGCCGCACATGAAAACATATAACAATTGTTCATACAAGCCGCACAGAAAGAGTCAGCAGGTACGATCAGAAGTCAGCAAGTATGATGAGAAGTCAGCAAGTGCCATCAGAGCAGTCAGTCCAGTCGCACGCACAAATGCGACGGCGACTGAACAAGGGAACTGACAGTCGCTTCAGCTCGTGCAGCAGCTCGTTATACAGGGCAGGGCCTCGAGAGCAAAAACGGCGCCTGTCCATCTCTGTCCGCGATCTGGGGACGTACATATCCCGGCCCTGACGGGTGTGGCGATCACGGTACTCAGCTACTGTGCTAATGGTACCGGCTAACGAGGCCGGCTCCTGCAGACGGCGCACCTTGTGATATGGTATTGATTGGGGTGTGTCGGAGTCCTTTGTCTTGTCTTATTAGTATTTTTCCTTTATGAGCTTAGCTCAGGCGGGCCCCTGTGGCTATTATTAAGCCTGATCACTTTATGACTTGATGCCTTTGTTACGTGTTCACCCGATACAAGCGTGTGTTACGTGAGGTCGAGTGAATAGGGCTAAATATGTTGGGGTAGATAGTTATTGGCAGGTAGATAGGATGTATAGGTGGTGTACGTAGGTAGAATGTTGGGAGATAGTTTCTTTGGAATTTAGGCTATAGCATTGATTTGGGTGTTGAGTATCTTTTTATCTAGGCTTATAGTATCTTCCCTTGATGGGCTTAACCCAGTTGGGCCCCTGTGGCTCTTGTTAAGCCTTAGAACTGTATGACTATTCGGCGTGAGAGATTGGTGACGCTATATGATCTGAAATTGAATGCGTCGTAGTTATTGGGATTCAGGGGCGTATCGACTACAGTGGTTATGTAGCTGGTGCAGCGCAGTCATGAAGCTGGTACAGCTCAGTCATGCAGCTGGTGTAGTCTGAAGTCGTACAGCTGGTGTAGAGCAGTCATGCAGCTGGTGCAGTGTGCGGTCATGCAGCTGGTGCAGGCAGTCGTGCAGCTGGTGCAGTGTGCAGTTATACAGCTGGTGCAGTGTGCGGTCATGCAGCTGGTGCAGTGTGCAGTCGTGCAGCTGGTACAGTGTGCGGTCATGCAGCTGGTGCAGTGTGCAGTCATGCAGCTGGTGCAGTGTGCAGTCATGCAGCTGGTGCAGTGTGCAGTTATACAGCTGGTGCAGTGTGCGGTCATGCAGCTGGTGTAGTGTGCAGTTATACAGCTGGTGCAGTGTGCAGTCATGCAGCTGGTGCAGTGTGCAGTCGTACAGCTGGTGCAGTGTGCGGTCATGCAGCTGGTGCAGTGTGCAGTCATGCAGCTGGTGCAGTGTGCAGTCATGCAGCTGGTGCAGTGTGCAGTCATGCAGCTGGTGCAGTGTGCAGTCATGCAGCTGGTGCAGTGTAGTCATGCAACCCCGACGAACGAACGAATGTGTCGTAAAAGAACCCAAGGTTTTTATTATTGGGCCAGGTGGACAGTCGCGTACTAGACTTCACCTGAAGGGGGCGGGGTGAGAGGGGGGGGGGGTGCTGGTGACTCCACCGTGTGGAGTTCACTAGTAGACGGGGGACGACCTGTAACATTTCTGACGAGGTATAGTTGTAAGCGCTCTTGTTGCTGCCGGTTAAGAGACGATCGAAAATGTCTTCTGTTCCTCGCGAACTTTAGCTAATGAACTTGCGAATGAAGCATAAACCTTGTGGATTGGTGTGGCGTTTGCGTGCCAAGAATGAAGCTGTGGTAACGAATGCGTTATCTTTATCGGGAAATACGCGAAGATAATAAGGCTCGGAACGTTCCAAATACCTCAATTGAGATATCGATTAATCAACCGCGGCCGTTCAGGTGGCGTGGTCCGGCAGTCGTGCGATGGTCCCGCCACCAGGCCGTGGTGGCGAGGTCCGGCAGTCGTGCGATGGTCCCGCCACCAGGCCGTGGTGGCGAGGTCCGGCAGTCGTGCGATGGTGCCGCCACCAGGCCGTGGTGGCGAGGTCCGGCAGTCGTGCGATGGTCCCGCCACCAGGCCGTGGTGGCGAGGTCCGGCAGTCGTGCGATGGTGCCGCCACCAGGCCGTGGTGGCGTGGTCCGGCAGTCGTGCGATGGTCCCGCCACCAGGCCGTGGTGGCGAGGTCCGGCAGTCGTGCGATGGTCCCGCCACCAGGCCGTGGTGGCGTGGTCCGGCAGTCGTGCGATGGTCCCGCCACCAGGCCGTGGTGGCGAGGTCCGGCTGTCGTGCGATGGTCCCGCCACCTCGGATGCACTGTCGCGCCCGGTCAGCGCGCCTCGCTGCGGTTCCGCTGCAAATCGCCTTTACGATGAACGCCTGGTTGTGGTCGTGCCGGCTGGATCATCCTCTGCGGATCCTCACGGTATCCTCTCGTCAGCACGGCGACGCGCTGAGAGCCTGGCCCGGTCTGGCTCAGCAGCAGCTGCGTCGACAGCAGGAGCCGGTGACCAAGCGGCTGACGTGGCTACTCTGCCGTGGAGTCGTCCTGGCCGAAATCGGCTGCCAGCGCACAAGCGCTGGCATCACATGTGGGCCTCACCTGTGCCGTCGCTGGCCTCAGTTGGCAGTCCAGGGCAGAGGGAGGACAGCAGCGGCTGACTGTCGAGTACACCACCTGCAGCCTTAGCCTCGGGAAGTTCAGCAGCGGCTGACCGTCGAGTACACCACCTGCAGCCCCATACTGAGGAAGGTCAGCAGCGGCAACACCTGCAGTATATCGCCCACATCCCCGTGCTGGACAGTCCAGAAGGCGCTGTCATTTGGAATACAAGCAGATGGTTTTACAATGTTTAAAGTTGACGGGGTCGTCCGTCGTCCTCCACGTGGATACATTTTCATTTTACTAGTACCAGGATAGTCCTGATAATCCACTCCCCCTTCCCCCCCCCCCCCTCCCCTACACAAAACACGTTTTTTCCTCTTAATTCAGATGTGTTGCTCGGCATTAAATTTTGACGTCAGTGTGCAAGCATCTTCTTGTACCCTGCAATTATTTACGTTTTGAATGGTGATTGCGAGCACATAGTTTACACCCATTTCCTGGCAGCGGAGAGTGTCGAACGCCTTGCAAAAAAGCAGTCTCTGGGACGAAAGTGTCAGTGGTGTCGTGCTCCAGACGATGGTCTCTCAATTGTACCGTGCTCCAGGCGGCGATCCATCAGTGGTACCGTGCTCAAGACGACCGTCCTTCAGTGTCTCCTTTCCAGACTGTGATCCCTCAGTTGTACCGTGCTCCAGACTGTGATCCCTCAATTGTACCGTGCTCCAGGCGGCGATCCATCAGTGGTATGCAGACGACCGTCCTTCAGTGTACCCGTGCTTCAGACTCGCGGGCTCAGTTGTGCCGTGCTCCAGACGGCGGTTTCAGTTGTACCGTGCTCCAGACGGCGGTCTCTCAGTTGTACCGTGCTACAGACGGCGGTCTCTCAGTTGTACCGTGCTCCAGACGGCCGCCCATGAGTGGCGGCGGACTTGTGCCGCCGGCTCGTTGGCACCCTCGCTGGGGGTTGTGCTGCTAATGGCGTACTGGGGGTGGGGGCCACTCAACCCTCAGAGGGGGGGCTGCACCTGTCATCGGGCGCTGCACCTTCGCCATGTCACTGCGCCGCTCTTTGTTGTCTGCATCAAGCGGACGCTACTTGTGACTGTGCCAGGTGCCCAGTCCGTGCCGGATATCCTGTCTCCTGCCAGATCGTCTTGCTGCGCCGGCCGTCTTGTTCTTTTTAAATATAGTTATGATTAATATTTATATTAATTATTATAATAATATATGATATGTAAATTATATAATAGTAATTCAATTTTTAAGCAGTAAATTCTTGTTCAGATGACTTTATGGACCATTGTCCTATGCTAAGCGGAGCTTGTTGTGTGAACCATGACCCCGCTACCCGATCCGTGAATTCCAATTCAATGGCAGAATGTTTACGGAAAGTTTGACGTGCCGTCAATTCACCGACACGTCCCTTGCTCTGGTGTCCTGTCCCATGACTGCTCTCATGTCCCATGACAGCTCTCGTGTCCCATGACGGCCATCATGTCCCATGACGGCTCTCGTGCCCCATGACGGCTCTCATGTCCCATGACAGCTCTCGTGTCCCATGTCAGGCCTTCGTCCAGCGCCGGTCATCTTGTTCCGTGCCGGCGCCAGGACTTGGCTCTCCCTCGTAGGAGTACCCACGTGGACAACTTTGCCGGGAGTTTTGGGAAGATTTGCTGAACCTGGAAAATGGATCGTGACTCAAGTTTGGCTCGTAGGAAATTGTGGTCCTGTTTAGACGTTTGACCTTGACCTGAAACAAAAAGCGTTCTCTGTCCTGAGGTCATGCGGCATAAGCTATCAATTTCCGTTTGAATCGTTCAGGGGAAAGGGAGACGAGACGAGGCCAAAAAAACGCTCCCCCGGTCAGTGGTGTGGGGCTGGAGACCCCAGTCACTGTTGGTTAACAAACCTAGTTCTGGTGGCTACAACGGAGGACAACTCTGACAACCTGTCACATAAAAGTAACTACAAGATACACACATGTCCGTATGCAAAGACACCCATGCACGCTTGGAGGCTCAAATATACTGGAAATTGATTATAAAAAGTAACCAAATGCTCATATTAAGTAAAATAGGATAAAAAATCGGTCTAATATATTTCGGGCGTGACCCTTCTTCGAAGAAGGGTCACGTCCGAAATATATTAGACCGATTTTTTATCCTATTTTACTTAATATGAGCATCTGGTTACTTTTCATAATCATCTCCAATTCGACTATGCTCAACACAGCTCTCCGCAACATTATATACTCGACATATTTTAACAGGAACAAGTGTGTGTGTTGGACACCACGGACCCCCAGTTACCTTGTCGTGATGTTCTTTTGCCTATGATGGTGTTGTGTGGAAGTCTGTTTGGGTATATGAGGGACTACAGGTTGTTGTTTTTTGTCCGCTGCTAGCTCGCACAAAGCGTGTGACGACGGGGTGGTAGCAATATCGCTGCATGATTATATGCTGATTGAGCATATGCAGCATGCCCTGATATAATATTTTTGAACTGCCCATCAGACCAAGATCTAATTCGATACCTCGCATTGATTATCTGTACATAATATACATGTATGGCATTCGTTTCATATCAGTGTGATGAAACATTTCGCAGTCTGTCGTAAGATGCAGCGCGTGTGTAATTGAGCCACTACAGTTTGTCAGTGTCGCAATGATGACACCTTTGAATCTATGTTCAGAAAGCTTGACTGGAAATTGAATACTCGAACAATGAATTTCATCATGGAAGTACTTATACGGTTATTTGATGTGCCATTCTGCGATCTGAGGAAGGTGGTTTGAATATGAATGGACGCTGGCCGTCAGGAGTCGCTGGCTGTTGAATCAAATACACCGGCCGTCTAACCTTGCATCCTGCCATTGGTCAAATCACCTGTCTCGCAGCTGACTGGCGGACTTGGGTGACATCGGTTAGCAGCCAGAGCTGCAATCTTAGCTGGCACAAGCGCACCATCATCTCGTCCTGCCTGACTGCTTCCTATAGGCATAGCAGCACCCCATTCTGGCTGGTGTGTCTTCCCGTGCCAGTATCGCGCCCCCACTGGCGTGGTTAGTGCCGTGAAACATCGGCAATTGTGGCCTCCGCTCGTAAATATGGCTGAATTTCCTTCTTGTGGAGGCAGCCGTTAATGAAAAACGTCCTCCGGGCCGGATTTGAACCAGCGACCTATGGATATCCGTCGCACAGCCACTACAGTCCACCGCTCTACCAACTGAGCTACCAGAGGCACACGGGCACATGCGCGTGAACCAACTGTGCCGTTAGCCAGTCGTGTTAAGCCACGCCCAGTTAACTGGCTGCCTTTCACTTGCTCTGGCAAGCGTGAACCTCGGAGTGGCGACGGTTGGTGATGAGAAGGCGAGTCGCCTCTAGGTAGAGAAGTCATTGGTATCCTTGTCGACCCGTATTCGACCACTCTAATCTGTGCTCACTGCTCTCCTGCTCGCCGTGCTCTGCTACGAGAGTCGAGGAGCGACTCGTGAAGCAGCGGCTGCTGCTTAGGAGGGGGGGGGGGGCAGGCTATGATTATGTGAGAACAGTACTGGCCGGCCACAAACCCACGCTCCACACACTTGTGCTGGGTAGCTGGGTACAGACCGAAGGACTGGAGGCTCAGCAGCCGGCAAGTCGTGCTCTGTGGGAAAGTACCGCGCCTATCGTACACCCGTGTGCTCCTTGGCAGACATGCGAGTTGCGACCATTTCTTCCGCGTGCAGCCCAGTCGCGAGACATCCCGACCTGGCACTGAGCTGTGTCGTGACAGCTGAGCGTGCCTTGGCTTCCCCGTCCGACGATCACTGGAAATGTGTGGCGCTTCGGGGTGGTTGGTGCTCGAGGCTCGAAGTCCACGATGCTCGAAAGCAGCTAGTTTCGATCTGTGCTGGTGATCTTTGACCCTGAAGAGTGACTCCAATGGAAGTCTCTCGGGAAGCCCCCTCACATGAGCACGATGTCTTCCAGTTTTGTCCAGTTTATCCACAATTTACAGGCTGTTTCATGGGGAGTTAAATAGGGCCTATTCCATTCACAATTCGTTTCCATTCCATTCCATTGGCAGCTGTTGGAAGCTTCATGAAGCTTCAATTTTACGCTCAATTCGTACCACAATCCTGACCAACACAGATATATATCTAACTGTTCGATCCAATTTTGACACAATGTTGAGAATTATAATTCCTGGAAGGATCGCGTCTTTCCGGACTTGCGTCGCTTCGCGATTGGTAGTGCAGACGATGTAAGGGATTGTAAGGGATTGTAAGGGACGATGTAAGGGATTGTAAGGGACGATGGAAGGGATTGTAAGGGACGATGTAAGGGATTCCGAAGCTGTTGAATATTTGGTCATGTATTGATATACACTACGGCATCTAAAGCGTGGAACATTGCCTGTCCAAAAGCTGACCAGTTCATGAAAACAAGGGTACCTTATCCAACCAACTAAAGTAGATGGCTAATCTTTCATCGAACCCAACAACAGAACCAAAATGAAGGTTATTTTCAACTCGCCGTTTTTGTAACACAAAGCGCAAACAGTTCACATCTCCTCAGTCTCCACCGGCCGTTCCAATGGTTTGCTATTCGAGGCCGCCCAAACCTCCCCTCTTATTCTTCACTTCCGACCAACGGATAGGCCCATGGGGAGCAGTGTGAGACGTTTGTGTCGACGTGGGCTGGCCGTGAGCCACCCGAACCACGCTGTCAGTTTGCTGTCCGTGTGCACGTGTCGCCCGCTGGACGGCTGGTACGGCCACATCACCGTCAGTGATGTGGTGCTGCCGTCAGTGATGTGGTGCTGCCGTCAGTGATGTGGTGCTGCCGTCAGTGATGTGGTGCTGCCGTCAGTGATGTGGTGCTGCCGTCAGTGATGTAGTGCTGCCGTCAGTGATGTGGTGCTGCCGTCAGTGATGTGGTGCTGCCGTCAGTGATGTGGTGCTGCCGTCAGTGATGTGGTGCCGCCGTCAGTGATGTGGTGCTGCCATCAGTGATGTGGTGCTGCCGTCAGTGATGTGGTGCTGCCGTCAGTGATGTGGTGCTGCCGTCAGTGCTGTAGTGCTGCCGTCAGTGATGTGGTGCTGCCGTCAGTGATGTGGTGCTGCTATCAGTGCTGTAGTGCTGCCGTCAGTGATGTGGTGCTGCCGTCTGTGATGTGGTGCTGCCGTCAGTGATGTGCCGCCGTCAGTGATGTGGTGCTGCTATCAGTGCTGTAGTGCTGCCGTCAGTGATGTGGTGCTGCCGTCTGTGATGTGCCGCCGTCAGTGATGTGGTGCTGCTATCAGTGCTGTAGTGCTGCCGTCAGTGATGTGGTGCTGCCGTCTGTGATGTGGTGCTGCCGTCAGTGCTGTGGTGCTGCTATCAGTGCTGTAGTGCTGCCGTCAGTGATGTGGTGCTGCCGTCTGTGATGTGGTGCTGCCGTCAGTGATGTGGTGCTGCCGTCAGTGATGTGGTGCTGCCATCAGTGATGTGGTGCTGCCGTCAGTGTTGTGATCCGACAGCGCCCATATCGCTGCTGGCTGCATATGTCCTCGGCAGGCCCTGTTGAGGTCGGCTCGGTTCAAGCGAATCCGTGTTGGCGATTCTCAGCTTTTTTATGTGACCTGTTGTGCCAATGGATGGATATGGGCAGCCCAAACAATGGGCCGATGGATATGGGCAGCGTATATGCCAGCGGTCTGCACACACTTGAATGACGGCTTAATGCAGGTCAAATCAGGCGCTCGATGTATCTAACTGGAAGGTCTCGAGTTCGAGATCGGACTGCCGCTGTACTTTTTCGTCTCGTGCGATTCCACCAATGTAATGAATTGGTGCCGCTGATGGCTCTTACGGCCCCACAACTTCAATGGCAGCAAGCAAGCTCGGATAATGAGACTGAGTTGAATGAGGTTAAGAGACAACTAAACTATGAGACGTTTTGTGTCTGTATCCGTGCGTGACTCCGTGTGCATGCGTGGTGCAAGTGCTCAAGGAAGTGGATATGTCCCTTGTTATATTACGCCATCCTTCCTGCTAGCTTACAGGTAGAGACGCAACTCCCAGCCACCACCTAGCTTCTAACACGACTTTCCAGGGCGGTGGCTTGATCGCTCGATCGATACTGTCGATCGATTCGTACTTGTTCGAGTCGTACAGTATTGATTCCAGTGTTTATTTGCGCACTCCGGAGATTTGCATATTTTTCCCATACAAACATCTCTAAATATCGTTGGAAAGTGGCGCCATATAACTGGAACGCAGCGTTCGGCTCAAGGTGACACCCTTGTCGGAGCCGGATTTTCCTGGGCTAAGGCTATGCTCGTTGTCAAATTGTGCGTAGCGAACGCACGTAGCCGAATTTCGGTAAATGCAACCTCAAAATTCAGCAAAACTGCTCCATTCGTCTTTTGCTCGAGTCCAACAAATTGAAGACAAAAGTCCACTCAACCTCTCGGACCACATAAAATGGTGATCAAACCAGCCTATCATGTCATTGCATCATTGCACATACGCTACATTCTCCAGTAATGCAGCGATATCTGGACCGCACCCTGTGTGGTATTGTCCAAGCCGACATATCGAAAAATTGATACTCCCGAAGGTTTTTGGAAATATGTAATTTGCATGTGTTAGAAATGCGTGCTGTCGTTTTTATGGCACATAGCATCATTTTATTCTACAACATTCTTTTACGTAGCATCCTATCATATTTTTGTTTCTGAATGCGCAAAATTAACGGTTTTTCTGGTTCGGCAGAATGACGGCGTTTGTGACAAGCCGGAGGAGACCACAGGACAAGGTCCGACGGCGAGGCTGGTAAGTTTTAGTGATGGCCTCGTCCGCCAGGTGGAAGGCGTGGGCACACAATCGTATAGCTAGCCATGGCATGCCATCTTCTTTTCCTGGAATGCCCTTGCATGCTGAAGGATAAAACAAGATTAGTGTAGATTAAGCTATGAAGCACAGTACCATTTCTGTGTTTTTTCATTTATTTGTGTATTTATTTACAGCATGGTAAAACAACTGTGTGCATTGAGCCGCCCGGCTCGTTCAGTTGGTAGAGCAGTGGCTTGCAAAGGTCTGCCCGTCTTGGCACAACGGGTCGAGTCGCTTCGCACGCTCGTTATTAACGGTCCCGGCCAGGCCAGGTTGGGCCGCAGGCACCCGGCTGTCAGGCCCGACTATGCGGATAAGTTAACCTCTCGCTGCCGTGCCCAGCTATGCGGGTAGGTTAAACTTTGGCTGTCGTGCCCAACTATGCGGGTACGCTAAACTCTCGGTCAAAATTGTGCTACAAGGGACGAGTGGTCTAGGGGTAAGATGCTCGTCTCACAATCGAAAGGTTGTGAGTTCGAGTCTCACCTGTCGCCACTCTTCGCCCGCGACCAATCGGTGTGAGAGATTGGCGACGCTATATGACTCAACAGTCGACGTGTCGTAAAACCAATAACCAACCAAAAATTGTGCTACAGAACTGGAATTTTCCAATCGGGAAGTGAGTTCCACGTCAGTGCAGCAAGCTTGCTCTTGGCATTGACTTTTAGGCCCTGATGGCTTTTAGGCTAGAGATGGAATATTAATTGAATGTTACCAAGCGGAAAGCAGATACGAATATTATAATTTTAATATCATTAATAACAAACTTTGTTTAAAATTGATCAGTGAATCCTGTGTAAATAATATAAATCCGTTGGTAAACGCTGGTAACTGAGGAGGTGCAAATTCGACCGACCGGCCGGCCACCGAGCGTTCAAGATCGTAAAGGTTCCGTCGGCGAGATGGCGCGGTGTGCCGGCCGGCCTTGACCTCACTTGATCCTGAATGCATTGAACCAGGATCATTAAATTTATATTGAAGCGTGTTCACTATAGCCGTAATCTACCCCCAAATTTGGTGCTCCTAATTTCAGTAGTTTCCGAGATCTCAGGGGGGAGGGGGGCGGGCGAATCCCCTCCGTTGCGCGTTATGTTCGAGGCTCTCCGGTGCACGTGTTAAACAGGCGTGCACGACGGAGGACAAGTAGCAGCTTCCACGTGGCTGAAGTACGCAGTACACTGCGCTCAAAAGCCGCGCAGGTGACTGAGTCCAGCTTCGCCGGTCCCTCGAACTTGATTCCATTCTGTCAGTGTGGGTGTATTTTTTATCCTGCGTCGATAAATGCGGGCCTGCTTTGCCGTAGCTGACGTGAGCACTGCAGGCCTATGTTTCCAACTTAGGGTTGGTAATCAGGAGTGGCGAGCGACTCCGCCGCGTGCTGTTTATCTGCCGCGTCCCGGTCCTGGTCCAACTCATTCTGCTCCTGCCCCGCTGCATCCCGGTCCTGGTCCCACCTCGCGTCATACTGGTCCTGGTTCGTCACGACCTGTTCCTGCTCGGCCACATCAAGCAGGATATTTATCCTGCTTCACCGTATTCTCGTCCTGCTCCGCGGTGCCCTGGTCCTGTTCCCTCTGCCACCGCCGACATGTCCATGGTGCCCTGGTCCTGTTCCCTCTGCCACTGTCGACATATCCTCGGTACCCTGGTCCTGTTCCCTCTGCCACCGCCGACATGTACAAGGTGCCCTGGTCCTGCTCCCTCTGCCACTGCCGACATGTCCATGGTGCCCTGGTCCTGTTCCCTCTGCCACTGCCGACATGTCCATGGTGCCCTGGTCCTGTTCCCTCTGCCACTGCCGATATGTCCATGGTGCCCTGGTCCTGCTCCCTCTGCCACTACCGACATGTCCATGGTGCCCTGGTCCTGCTCCCTCTGCCACTGCCGACTTGTCCATGGTGCCCTGGTCCTGTTCCCTCTGCCACCGCCGACATGTACAAGGTGCCCTGGTCCTGCTCCCTCTGCCACTGCCGACATGTCCTTGGTGCCCTGGTCTTGTTCCCTCCGCCACTGCCGACATGTACATGGTGCCCCGGTCCTGTTCCCTCTGCCACCGCCGACATGTACAAGGTGCCCTGGTCCTGTTCCCTCTGCCACTGCCGACATGTCCTTGGTGCCCTGGTCCTGTTCCCTCTGCCACCGCCATGTCTTTGGTGCACCCTTGACCTGGCCGAGTGGCACACGCTCGTGCGACTCGGCCGACGCTTCAGCTGTCGTGAGAGGTTGCCGCACTGCCGCGCCACCGTGCCGACGGCCGCATTCGCCACATATGGCAACGGTTTGTCAAGGCCGTGGGGCCGTGGGGCCGCGCGGTGGCGGGTGCAACCCTCGCGGCCGGCTGGCCAGGCCAGAGTCGGATGCCCAGCTGCCATGTCGGAACCAAATATTGCACTCATATGTTTGTCATATGAGGGGAAAAGTGGTACCTGAAGACGCTTTGTCGTGGTATTTCACTTGCGCATTGCTAGGCAAAGGCCGTGCCTTCCAGTATTATACCGAGGAATTGATGACGCAAAGGTCTGAATTTTTGCAGTTTTCGAACTCTTTCGCGATGCGATACGATATGAACGATACGATAGGAGAAAGTGCTGACGTCAGGCCCTCGTCTGTTCACGGACCATTCGCCTGAAGTTGCGAATCCCATCATTAGCTCGCTATTTCATGGAAAAATCACCCAGAGATGAACGTTGCAGTAGTCTGAAAATACAAGGAGAAAAAAAAACAGACAGCTCGAAGGGAGCGATAACGGTAGCATAGTGAAACGTAGCTCTATCCAACCTTGGTGTCTTTTAATTGTCATAGGACCCATACTATTCGTCGGTTATTGGCTTGGTTCTTGGATTAAGGTGTCTTCGGTCATCTCCTGTCATTCGATGCCATGAGGTGAAGGAGATTATGGATACATAGTGGGACAAAATGTATCTGGAACAGGACCTGTGTCAGACAGAATGAGGCAGAATGGTGACGAGGCAGGCTGAGGAGGTGCAGTTCACTTGTGACATTACGGCATCAGACAGGATGAGGCAGAATGGTGACGAGGCAAGTTGAGGAGATGCAGTTCACTTGTGACATTACGGCATCAGACAGAATGAGGCAGAATGGTGACGAGGAAAGCTGAGGAGATGAAGTTCACTTGTGACATTACGGCATCAGACAGGATGAGGCAGAATGGTGACGAGGCAGACTGAGGAGGTGCAGTTCACTTGTGACATTACGGCATCAGACAGGATTAGGCAGAATGGTGACGAGGCAGGCTGAGGAGGTGCAGTTCACTTGTGACATTACGGCATCAGACAGGATTAGGCAGAATGGTGACGAGGCAGGCTGAGGAGGTGCAGTTCACTTGCGACATTGCGGCATTTCCGTCCCGTATCAACAAGTCCTGGAAGCATTCAAAATACTGGACTATCGCTTCCTTTTGTATTCCTACAGTTTATGTTCTTCATACCCTACACGACAACGATAAAATGGCCTCTCCGGCCAGAGGCGCAGCCAGACGGAACTGGGCCCGTCCCCCACCCCTTAGCAACCAAAATGCACAAGATCAAACAAGATATTTCGAGATTTTCACCACCCAAAACTTAAATTTTTTGGTGCGCTTCTCTCGCCGAGAGAAGTTGTATATATATCGTTGTATTTTTTTGGACGGACCCCTTAGGAAAACCCTAGCTGCGTCACTGTCCCCGACTACGAAACTCTTTTTCATCCCTTCGACACGGAACTTCTACACCCTAGTCAAGCTTGCGTCCACTCCTGGGATTAAATGTATGCTGGCGGTAAACGTTAGGAAATGTATCGTAATTGTTCGCATAATAGTTTGTGTCGGGTGATTCCAGGCAGTACGCCTGTCCCAAGTCTGAACACCACTGTAGAAGCACGCATTTGGCGTTAAACATTCAGCTTCCTATCCCGCTTTGCTGCCGTCATCGAAGGGACGCCCGACAATCGACGCATTTGACCACCATTCTTCAGCCTAGCGTGTACTCACGACCCGTTCGTGAGGTGAGGGGGGGTGGTGGTGGAAGCTGGTCCGGCCGTCCGTCAGGAAGCTGCTGTCAGCCGGCAGACGGCCAGCTGCTGTCGGCGGGCAGCGTTAATTGGCGCTGGTCGTGCGAGTTGAACGCCGCAGCACCGACCGCCGGCAAACTTCACGCAACGCGAGCGCCAGGCCACGCGAGGTCACTCTGCCACCGCTGAACAACTGCCCCCGCCGAACTCGTGCTTGTGTTGTCCATTCATTAGCCGTGTTGACGTCATCAGTCCGCTGTCCGGCGTCGACTCCAAGCGACTCCAATTATCTTGACCATCACTATCTGAGACGCCGCGACTGGAGCGCCCCTAATGGCGGCCGCCCGCCCTCCAACAATGCACACATACCTGTCTCACCTGATGTACAGTCTCTGACACGGCGTCCGGCGCGGTGGGGCGTCGGCGGCGTCCTGCGTGACCGGGGCCGACCGTGGGACCGAGCGTGTACGGCCGGTCCTGTGTCACAGGTCAACAGGTGGCGGCTCGGTGGGCACGCGGCGCACCGCTGGCCGTGCCGGGGTGGCCCCGGTGGGCGGCCCCGCTGGGCGGCCTGGGACCGCGTGCCGTATGTCGGAGAGTGTATCGGCGGCCGGCGGCGCGGCGGCCGCCGGTGGCGCCGCTGCGTGAGTGGCTGTCGCTGGCCGGTCGAGGAGGGGTGTCGCGGCCGTGAGTGGTGTCTGCCAGTGCCAGTGTGTGTGAAATATCGCCGCGCCAGTCGGGACCTGCCACCGTGTGACCCGACCAGCGCCCAGTGACCCCCACACTGCCCGCGTGCGGCGCGCACATCGCGTGTGTGGGTGTGCGCGTGTGTGTCGACGACGGTGTGTGTGTGTGTGTGAGAGTGACAACATCCGAGTGCGACGAGCGTAGCGGCCAGGCGTCTGCCTCCAGTTCCGGCGAACCTCGGCACGGTCTGACCGGACGGGCCGGCAACATGCCCGTCAGAAAGTGGATTCGCACCAAGCGGAAGGAGTACACCTCTAAAGACAGCCTGGTGGGTATACGCGGCAGAGCCGGCGCGTGCGGCGTGCAGCGCCTGCGGCGGTCGCTACACCGGCCTGACTGGTTGTCGGCGCCGCCGGGCCGTCCGACTGCGTGCCGGCCGCCTTCGCCCTGGCGCGGCGAAGACACGACCGGCGGCAGCCCGGCCAACTGCTGCGCCTGATGCCGCCGGCTATCTGCGGCCGGCTATCGACGGCCGCCGGCTGTCTGCGGCCGGCTATCGACGGCCGGCGGCTATCTGCGGCCGGCCCGCACCCGTCCGCCTGCATCGCGGTCGCCTCTGCGCCGACCGCCATGCGGCCGCGCTGTCTCGTCAATCGACGCCGTTTGACTCGCCGTTCAGTGGCGCAGTGGCCGCGTCCGTGCGCGCTGTGTGCGGCCAGGACTCGTCATGACCTCCGGGGTCAGGTGTGGGCGGCCCGGCCTTGCGCGCGAACTCCTGTGTGCGGCCGGGACTTGTCATGACCTCCGGAGTCAGGTGCGGGCGGCCCGGCCTTGCGCGCGAACTCCTGTGTGCGGCCGGGACTCGTCATGACCTCCGGGGTCAGGTGCGGGCGGCCCGGCCTTGCGCGCGAACTCCTGTGTGCGGCCGGGACTCGTCATGACCTCCGGGGTCAGGTGTAGGCGGTCGTCATGACCTGCGGGTCAGGTGTAGGCAGGCGGTCGTGGCACGGCATCACGGCTTCGGTTTCATTGCAAGCCTGAGCCACCCTTTCACCCTGAGCAGACCTGGGAGCCTTTCTCATCCTGTGCGAAACTAGGCCTTTATCGCGGTCTGCACAGACCTAGAACACTTTCTCGGCCTGCTCAACCGGGGGCACCTGTCTCGATATGTACGAACCTGAGCCGCCATCTCGACCGGTACGGGCCTGGACGTAGTTTGTGCAAATCCGAACGCATCAACCTGTGTAGACGTAGGTGCCTCAACCTGCACAGACCTGGACACCTGGGCCTGTACAGACCTGGACACCTGGGCCTGTACAGACCCGGACACATCAGCCTGTACAGACCTGAACACCTCAGCCTGTACAGACCCGGGCACCTCAGCCTGTACAGACCTGAACACCTCAGCCTGTACAGACCTGAACACCTCAGCCTGTACAGACCTGAACACCTCAGCCTGTACAGACCCGAACACGTCAACCTGTACAGACCTGAACACCTCAGCCTGTACAGACCCGAACACATCAGCCTGTACAGACCTGTCCCAGACCCAGAGGGACGTGATCGGGACGACGACGGGGCACCGGACCCAGAGGACGTGATCACTGATCAGTCTGTCTGTCTGTCTGTATGTCTGCCTGCCTGCCTGTCGTGGCGAACCTCGACGTTGGCCGACCGACACGGGTCGGCGGCGGTGCGGCCGCCGGCGGACCTGGCCAACACCGTGCCGGTCGGGTGGTGCCGGCACGTCAGCCGACCGGTCACCGTTAACCAGGCCGGGCCGGGCCGGGCCGGGCGGGTCTGCCCATGACCGCCGGCCGGCTCCGCGACCCGCGCCCGCTGACGCAAGGCGGCGCGGCGTGGTGTGGCCGTATCGGGAACGCACTGACTGGTCCGCGCTGCACTGGCCGTCTCGTGCTGGCTGACCTCCGACAGGCTGGCCGTGCCGGGCATGTCAGGCCGGTCAGGGCCGACAGTGGGCTGCTCGGCGACCAGTCTTAGGCCGCAGTGGCACCAGTTCACGCCAGCGCGGGTAGCTGAGTTCGGTACCAGAGCCAGGGCAATCACTAAACATGGCTCCATTTCGCAGTGATCTCGGCGGGAATGATCTTTATGGTCCGGCACGCCTCTAAAAAGCACTCCCCCACCGCAGTGACAGCCTTGTGGTCAGAGCTGGAGACTCCCCAGAGTTACTCGTGCTGCCAAAGACTGAGTTGAGGTCAAAGACTAAGTCCGTTCTTTCTATTCAACGGTATGTATCGAACCCAACGTTAGCTTTCCAGAATTATTAGTGTTGCATTGGTAATGCAGACAATGCGCCAACCAATGCAGGCCGGGTGTCCCATGAAAGCGTGCAGCACTGTCTGGCGTGTGTCATCACGTGCCCGTGTTTGTAGCGGTGACTGGCGCGGTTACCACGACTGAGCGGTGGGCGGCACGTGACTGACACCGGCCGGTCGCCCTGTTTTGTCCGTGTTTGTGCGCAGGTGTGCTGGCGGTGACCCGGTGGGCACGTTTCGCCGCGTATCGCGTTACTCGACCGTGACTGGCACCAGCGTCGGCGTCCGATGTCCTCCGACCGGCAGCTCCACTGGGCCTCAGTGTATTGCGCCATGGTGCAGCTCTCCTGCACTGGGTCCACACATGTCGGACATAGGATTCTCAGGTCTGCACTGGGCCTCAGTTCTATTGTGCCGGGCTGCAGCTCCCCATATGTTTGACACAGGAGTCTCAGGTCTGCACTGGGTCACAGATGTCGGGCAAAGGAGTCTCAGGTCTGCACTGGGTCACAGATGTCGGACATATGAGTCTCAGGTCTGCACTGGGGTCCCAGATGTCGAACACAGGAGTCTCAGGTCTGCACTGGAGCCCCAGATGTTGGGCATAGGAGTCTCAGGTCTGCACTGGGCCCCCAGGTGTCGGACACAGGAGTCTCAGGTCTGCACTAGGTCCCAGATGTTGGACACAGGAGTATCAGGTCTGCACTGGGTCCCAGATGTCGGACACAGGAGTCTCAGGTCTGCACTGGGTCTCTGGTGCCGAGCTCGCACCTTCGTATGCGGGTCCTCACGAGCAACCGGTGCGCAGCCGGGGTGTCACCGGCGCAGGTGGCAGCAAGCCTCAGGGGAATTGTCCTCCACAGCGTTGTTGGATTATTTCAAAGGGGATAATCTCCGGCGCCTGGACAGACGCAGCGCGGTGCCTTCCCGAAATGGCGGGGCGGCGACAGAGTTCTGATTCGCCTACGTCCGGGGCGTTATGGTCCCGCATTGCTCTGAGCGTGCTCTGTACGTCACGATTGGGCATCAGGTGCCTGTGCTTGGAGAGCAGAGAGCGCGACGACAGCTCAGCCCCTGCCTCCGAGATCTGAGATCTGAAATCGTGCACTGGACTGGCAACGCACTTAACACCAACGCCAAACTGGATGATTGTTTGGATTGTATCGATATGCTTGCGGGCTGTCTCCCCGTACTGATTAGCAATGCAAACTTATTCGGAGAGCATGACCTATGATGATCTTCAGGGCATCGATAAAGAAAAGACATAGAAACGGGGCATGTGGTGCATGTGCGTCTATAGAAAGATGGCGCACCTAGGACTGGCAAAAGCGGCCGTCCTGGACGCCTCACTACATCCCCTTGAACTTGTAGCCGAAGACGCCCATCTCAGTAGAATATGTTCCCCTCCAGACACTCGAGTGCACCCCCCAACCCCTACCTCATCCTTGAAGGTTTATCAATCAGCGACTCCGGTCCAGCCGAGTGCTCCCATACCAAAGTTCTTGGATTGGTCCCTGGAACATGGCAGCGCATCTTCTCACAGTGCTGGACATGCAATTCTTCCATGTTTTGGCAGGTACCAGGATGCTGTGCGATGCCTTGATAGTTGGAGATGGGTGGACCCTGCGACCAACCAAGCAAGACTGAGAAGAGGCCGTCCAAACCGAAGCCTACATTAAACCGAGTATCGTGCAATATTTGTATGGCCTTACTTCAAGGAAATTGTAAGCGAACCAAGCAAAACGTAGGAAGGGAAATTTCCAGGCGGAGTTTTGGGTTCGCGCATCATTCCTCGCCTGTAGTAGTGCGGAGATAGGAGTGTCATCAGCGTAAACAACAAGCTTGCCGTGCTGAGGGAAACTAGGGCTGTCAGTGGCGAAAAGGCTGAACAGCAGAGACCCGACCAGTGATCCCTGTGGCACTTCATGTAATTATTAGGTGATCTGACCTGATCTGGTTGTGGTCTTACGGGCTGCACTGTGGGTCTGATGTGAACAGATCTGGTGGCCGGGCGTATTAGGATCCGACAGTGCTAAATTAATGTCTTCTTTTCCTTAGCTGTGTGATGCCGAAGCGCCCTGGTCGAAGCGCCATTAAAGTCAAATAACTAGCTGTGTGATGCCGAAAAGCGTACGGTGGGATGTTGAAATTCGCAATGAAAACGATTCCATTTAAAATACCTGTTGGTTCATTTCAACCCAATATCGACCCACTAGCTCACTGATAGTCGTACTTCCCGTCGATTCTGGGAGGAACTATGCCTACACTGTCAGCTACTGGCATCGTGTAGCAGACCACATCGTAAGTCGTCACATTATCTGGAATAACTGGGCGCTATAGGATCAGTGCAGTCGTACCTGGAGTAGCATTGTGAGACGCGCAACTGTCCGCAGTGGTGAGCATGTGCATGGCTCCTACAAACACAAAACTGTTAGAAATGAGACATGAAGCCTACCTACACATGCATCTGGGAGCGCGATGTCAACGCTTCTTTTGAGAAGGACGTCAATTCCGTATTCAGTAGGTGGTATACTCCATCCATTATCGTGATGTGTCGCTGTGATCTGACACTGCGCTGCACACCGGGACCCGGCGGTCCGCCGTCTGTCGAGATGCCGTGTTCGTGGTCGGCTCGGGTCGGCTAATCCTCGCTGTCGGGCCGAGTGATGTGTGCAGAAGTGCCGTGGCAGCCCGGCGTGACCGGATCCGGTAAGACCACGTGGAGGGATCGGACGAGCCGCCGCCGCCGCCGTCGTCCCCGCCCGCCGACGGCCGGGGGAACAGCTGGGAGAGCGGACTGGAGCGCGCCAACGCTCTGGCGCGCCACGGCGGCTGTGGCGCCAAATTTGGCGGCGGCTGCACCGGCCGGGCCGGCACGCGTGCACGGGCCGTCGTGCACTGTACACTGTACACTGTACAGCCGACCTGGGCTATGCTGCGGTGGCGTGCAGGCATGCGGCCCGTCCCCAGACTGCAGCTGATGGGCGAACGTCGAGATCGTTGGCCGCGGATACCCTCCGCCATTCGTCGTGCGCCGCTGTTCTCCTGCAGGGTGTCCTATTTTGGAAACATTGTGTGGACAATGGCGCGTAACGCCGTACGTATTATTGATATTCTTGCTATGACCATTTTAATCATAATATACATCCCCTACTGGAAGCCAGAACAAAACGTCTTACTCCTAGCATAGGAACCAGATGCACGCTGTCTATGGCTGCCTCCCTTATCTGGAAACCACCATTGGCTTATGTCTATGCTCAGGATTTGCATTGATATTTACGTCTTTGGGAGCTAATATCAAGCGATTTTATTTACATCTGACGCCAAAATCAATATGGATGTGGACGTACTGTTCTCCTGTGAGTGTCGTCCCGCTTGGTCGTGGGAATCTCGGTGTCCACCACGATGACCTTCAATAAATGCCACCGATTCCTGCAGCCCCCCCCCCCCGTTGCGAAATGTCGCCGGCTGCGTGCTGATGTGGGCTGCACGCTCATCGTCATCACGATTGTGATCTGCCCACCTGGTGATCCGAGCCGCCGGATGCGCGAGATGCCCTGACGTGCTCGTACTACTGTTCTGCCACTCCTCGGAGGAGGTTGCTCTGTGGGCCGCCGGCCGGCGCGTCACAGCTCTGTGTGGCATCTGCCCGGCGGAAGTCGTCCTGCAGCCCGGCTGGCTGGGGAGCGGACGCGTCACACCTGTGCTGTGTGAGCTCAGGAATGCCGTTGTGCCGGCAGTGACCCTTTCGGACACGTCAGGCTCATCCTCGCGACCTTGGTGACTGGTGAAATGTTGTGCTGTCTGGCTCTCGGAGCACTGTATCGCAACGACCGGAGAGAGAAAGAGCGATGCACGCCGCTTTCCGGCTCTATCCGCCACAGCGTGCACGGTTCACCAGGTGCGGAGAGGGCATCGGACGGTTGGAGCTGCACCGCACCTGTCCTGTCCGGGGCTGCACCGCACCTGTCCTGTCCGGGGCTCTACTGCACCTGCCCTGTCCGGGGCTGCACCGCACCTGTCCTGTCCGGGGCTGCACCGCACCTGTCCTGTCCGGGGCTGCACCGCACCTGTCCTTGCCCGGGGCTGCACCGCACCTGTCCTGTCCGGGGCTCCACCGCACCTGTCCTGTCCGGGGCTGCACCGCACCTGTCTTGTCCGGGGCTCTACTGCACCTGCCCTGCCCGGGGCTGCACCGCACCTGTCCTGTCCGGGGCTCCACCGCACCTGTCCTGTCCGGGGCTGCACCGCACCTGTCTTGTCCGGGGCTCTACTGCACCTGCCCTGCCCGGGGCTGCACCGCACCTGTCCTGTCCGGGGCTGCACCGCACCTGTCCTGTCCGGGGCTGCACCGCACCTGTCCTGTCCGGGGCTCTACTGCACCTGCCCTGCCCGGGGCTGCACCGCACCTGTCCTGTCCGGGGCTCCACCGCACCTGCCCGGGCCATGCACCGGTTGTACGGAGGCAGACGCCAGCTGTACATAGGCAGACGCTGGCTGTAAGGAGTGAGACGCCGGCTGTTCAGAGACAGACGCCGGCTGTTGACAGACAGACGCCGGCTGTTGAGAGACAGACTCCGGCTGTGTAGAGAGACAGACGCCGGCCGAGCTGTCGCCTGCTCTCCGTCAGAGGTGGCCACCTCAGCCGCTGGGAAGGTGAACGGCCCAGCGGCGGGCAAACATGGCGGCCGCCACCTGTTTGACCACAGCAGAACGCCTCCGTCCGCAATGGCACAGCCGTGGCAGTGAATGCGGCACACCGGCCGTGCGGGCGGGCGGGCTGCGGCCGCCGGCGACGGCGCTGTGGTTTTCTCAGCGGCGGCGGCCGCGTGTCGACTGTGACTCGCCCCGGTCACCAGTGCAGTGGTGGTGAATCACTCTCCAGTGGGGCGATGTCTGCCCCGGTCACCAGTGCAGTGGTGGTGAATCACTCTCCAGTGGGGCGATGTCTGCCCCGGTCACCAGTGCAGTGGTGGTGAATCACTCTCCAGTGGGGCGATGTCTGCCCCGGTCACCAGTGCAGTGGTGGTGAATCACTCTCCAGTGGGGCGATGTCTGCCCCGGCCACCAGTGCAGTGGTGGTGAATCACTCTCCAGTGGGGCGATGTCTGCCCCGGTCACCAGTGCAGTGGTGGTGAATCACTCTCCAGTGGGGCGATGTCTGCCCCGGTCACCAGTGCAGTGGTGGTGAATCACTCTCCAGTGGGGCGATGTCTGCCCCGGTCACCAGTGCAGTGGTGGTGAATCACTCTCCAGTGGGGCGATGTCTGCCCCGGTCACCAGTGCAGTGGTGGTGAATCACTCTCCAGTGGGGCGATGTCTGCCCCGGTCACCAGTGCAGTGGTGGTGAATCACTCTCCAGTGGGGCGATGTCTGCCCCGGTCACCAGTGCAGTGGTGGTGAATCACTCTCCAGTGGGGCGATGTCTGCCCCGGTCACCAGTGCAGTGGTGGTGAATCACTCTCCAGTGAGGCGATGTCTGTCCCGGTCACCAGTGCAGTGGTGGTGAATCACTCTCCAGTGGGGCGATGTTTGCCCCGGTCACCAGTGCAGTGGTGGTGAATCACTCTCCAGTGAGGCGATGTCTGTCGTGAGCTAGTTTATCTTCCAGCCGGGTGAGGTTCCTGGCCTTTTTTGTTCAGATCGACGGGAGATTCCCTGGCCTGCGATCGTTCCAGCTGTATCGTCAGTGAGTCCCCCCCCCGAGTTTCACCATCCCCAGCACCGGTGGCCACGCACATTTCGCCACCTGACCCGTCCTGAATTTTTTCGTCACAGGTGTGTTGTAATATCTCGGGTCAGATCAGATCTTTGCTGAGTCCTATTCATTTATTTATTTATTTATTTCACGATACATGCCCTCCACGTACTGTGGCTGTTATGGACAGTCTGGGTCCTAATGTTTGTGCTAGGCAGGAGGAAATAAGTCAGGTGCGGTGGCTGTGTTTTTCTGCTAATTGTTTCGGAATGTATTGCATGCACCGTGCGTGTATGTGGCCTGACCTCCCTTGCTCTAAGTTGATCTCGAGGTACCTCTGCAGCCATCTACTGCCTGACGCGCTGTGGTGAGCTGACGTCACCTTTGTTCATCCACAGCTGAACGGAGATGACGACTGGGTATATGAGGAGGTGGCGCTATGGCGCGGCAGCCAGGGACTTGGCTTCAGCATCGCCGGCGGACACGACAACCCCCACGTCGGGTATGTGACCTCCCTCACCTTCAGTTAGAACACGACAACCCCCACGTCGGGTATGTGACCTCCCTCACCTTCAGTCAGAACACGACAACCCCCACGTCGGGTATGTGACCTCCCTCACCTTCAGTCAGAACACGACAACCACGTCGGGTATGTGACCTCCCTCACCTTCAGTCAGAACACGACAACCCCCACGTCAGGTATGTGACCTCCCTCACCTTCAGTCAGAACACGACAACCCCCACGTCGGGTATGTGACCTCCCTCACCTTCAGTCAGAACACGACAACCACGTCGGGTATGTGACCTCCCTCACCTTCAGTCAGAACACGACAACCCCCACGTCGGGTATGTGACCTCCCTCACCTTCAGTCAGAACACGACAACCCCCACGTCGGGTATGTGACCTCCCTCACCTTCAGTCAGAACACGACAACCCCCACGTCGGGTATGTGACCTCCCGCACCTTCAGTCAGAACACGACATCCCCCTACGTCGGGTATTTGACCTCCCGCACTCACGATTTGGGTACACGACAACCCCCGCGTCGGGTAGGTGACTTTTTCATCTTCTGTCAGGAGCACATCCCCCGCGTCGGGTATGTTACTTTTTCATCCTCTGTCAGGGACACGACAGCCCTCACGTCGGGTATGTGACCTTTTTCATCCTCTGTCAGGGACAGAGTCCCGACATTGAATGTCGGGTATGTGGTGTCTCGCTTCGCCAAATGCATGACGCAGCCAACCTCCACATCGTGTATGTGACCTCCCTCACCCTCAGTCAGGTACTTGCGCGACAACCTTCACGTCGAGCGTGTGATCTCTCTCTTCCTCAGGGACACGACAAAGCCCTCATGTTGGATATGCGATTTCAACCCTACCAGGGACACAACCCTCACGTCTCCCAGTAACTTTCTTTCGCTATCAGACGTTATTGCTTCTGACTTGCCTAATGGACAGGCAGATCCACTGATACGACTCCTTTCGCTCTGTTTGCTGTCGCTAAGAAGTTCCCTTCCCCATATTGAACGTCGCACATGACGTGGGGCGTTTCGTCCCAGATATTTCCCAGTGTATCAGATCACACGCGTTTTGCTTTGCGAATTGTAATGTTATATCGTGCTCAATGTCAGGAAATGTGCTAGTGTTGGCTGCAGCGTGAATCCTGATACAAATATCGCCATCGCCCCTGCGTTTGCCGGTACGGCTGCACACGTCAGTTGTTTAACGTCGAATTTTTCATTCATAATGTTGTTGCCGCCCTTGGTTTCCAGGATGCTCCTAACTGGCACCATCGAAGCGATCATTGGGCGCTACATGACCGATGTAGTCGATGCCGGCATAGCACCCTGTGTGGAGCACGTGGCCTGAGTGCTACCTCCTCCCTCTTCCCTGCACCCGGGTGGGGTAAAGGTTTCACTTGATATGCCATAAATCGTGATGGCTATGAAGACAAAAGGTGTCGTTGGAAAACTCTCGTCAAGATGATTCCAATGCGTGCATCATATTTGACCTGCGAACAAAACTAAAGTCAGCATGGAAAATTTAAGGTCAAATCGGCCAAGGATAAAAAAAAACAGTGACCAGGTGCTTGGCCAATTGTTATTTAGGCTGCTGTGAGACACCGATCGACAGCTAATCTCATGCCAAGTACAATGATGCCACTTATATCCAGGTCAGAGTTCAAGGTCACAAGCCATCGGCGTGAGCATGTTATTGATTTCGGCGGGTGTGAGCCGAAAATAGCTCAACTCGCATGCGGCGAAAGTTCTGGATTCATTATGCGAATAAGTATTTTGCGTGAATAAGAACCTGGTATGCGCAGGTCAGAGGCCTTCGACCAGGTCGAAGTTAACTGAGGTCAATCTCGTTTATCATTCATATCCCACATGTCGGACCCATTTCAGCGATTCAAAATAGTACTCTATAGCACTTCATTCAGCGTGGTCAGATTTTTTGTCATGTCAAAATAATGTTACAGGTTAAGACGAGATGAGCTTAATTTCGGGTTATTTTTATCTCCGAAGCTTATTGCCAAATTTGGAAACCAAGTTTTATAATGTTTGAAAGGTTATGTTCATCTCGATTTGCATGCGTCCTAGTTGTGTGACCTAATGGTATTTAAATGTCAAGGGTATGTAAATATCTAGGGTATACAACTGTCTAGGGTATTTAAATATCTAGGGTATTTTAGTGTCTACAAAATATAACCAATCAAGGCTACTTGACTTCAGACTCAAAACTGTTTTTGGCGAAGCCAGTAATCGACCCCAACGATTCCAATATCACTTGTTCGCGCTATGGTGTATGTTTTCAATCTTGAGAAATAGGTACAATTTTTTTAATTTTGTAATACCAAAAAATAAAAATTTATAGGAGACTATATATTTTTACTTTTATTTTTATATGGGGTTAAGTTTGTTCTGTCCTTAACGGCAAAATATTCTTAACGATGTGTTTAAAAAACAAAGGGACGAATTTAGAACACGACCAGGTTAAGGGGTGTAAATCCCTGTTGGAAGAAATTATATCGACACAAAGCTGCACAGCTAGTCAGGAAGTCTTGCCGTCATTTTCGGAAATATCACATCACTTGTTTGCACTTCCGCTGCGGCCTGTCAGGATGCGCACACCGGACATTCGGCTCCGTTCCAGCAAACTTGGCGTCGCGTGCGCCACCGGTGGCACTACCAACTGTCAACTGTCAGGACGGGGAGTTGTTGTGCCGCGCGCGTGTGTGGCGCCCCTAGCTTTCCCTGTGAACACGACGGTTTGCGAGTTTGAGAGTCACATCACAGTCGCTCCCTCCGTCCAGCCACGTGACGTGTGCGTGACCTGCCCCTGGCGCCAGCTGCGGCCTTCTCACGTCACAGTCGCTCCCCCCGTCCAGCCACGTGACGTGTGCGTGACCTGCCCCTGGCGCCAGCTGCGGCCTTCTCACGTCACAGTCGCTCCCCCCGTCCAGCCACGTGACGTGTGCGTGACCTGCCCCTGGCGCCAGCTGCGGCCTTCTCACGTCACAGTCGCTCCCCCCGTCCAGCCACGTGACGTGTGCGTGACCTGCCCCTGGCGCCAGCTGCGGCCTTCTCACGTCACAGTCGCTCCCCTCCGTCCAGCCACGTGACGTGTGCGTGACCTGCCCCTGGCGCCAGCTGCGGCCTTCTCACGTCACAGTCGCTCCCCCGTCCAGCCACGTGAGTGTGCGTGACCTGCCCCTGGCGCCAGCTGCGGCCTTCTCACGTCACAGTCGCTCCCCCGTCCAGCCACGTGACGTGGCGTGACCTGCCCCTGGCGCCAGCTGCTCTCACGTCACAGTCGCTCCCCCGTCCAGCCACGTGACGTGTGCGTGACCTGCCCCTGGCGCCAGCTGCGGCCTTCTCACGTCACAGTCGCTCCCCCGTCCAGCCACGTGACGTGTGCGTGACCTGCCCCTGGCGCCAGCTGCGGCCTTCTCACGTCACAGTCGCTCCCCCGTCCAGCCACGTGACGTGTGCGTGACCTGCCCCTGGCGCCAGCTGCGGCCTTCTCACGTCACAGTCGCTCCCCCGTCCAGCCACGTGACGTGTGCGTGACCTGCCCCTGGCGCCAGCTGTCCATCCTCCGTGAGGCCTTCTCACGTCACAGTCGCTCCCCCGTCCAGCCACGTGACGTGTGCGTGACCTGTTGCGGCCTTCTCACCTCACACCCCCCCCCCCCCCCCCCCCGAGAGGTGTGGGTTTCGCCCTGGCGCCAGCTGCGGCCTTCTCGTCACAGTCGCTCCCCCGTAGCAGTGACGTGTGCGTGACCTCCCCCCGGCCCCAAGCGGCCTTTACGTCACAGTCGCTCCCCCGTCCAGCCACGTGACGTGTGCGTCACCTCCCCCCCGCCCCAGCCGCCCCCCCCTCCCTCCCACAGTCGCTCCCCGTCCAGCCACGTGACGTGTGCGTGACCTGCCCCTGGCGCCAGCTGCGGCCTTCTCACGTCACAGTCGCTCCCCCGTCCAGCCACGTGACGTGTGCGTGACCTGCCCCTGGCGCCAGCTGCGGCCTTCTCACGTCACAGTCGCTCCCCCCGTCCAGCCACGTGACGTGTGCGTGACCTGCCCCTGGCGCCAGCTGCGGCCTTCTCACGTCACAGTCGCTCCCCCCGTCCAGCCACGTGACGTGTGCGTGACCTGCCCCTGGCGCCAGCTGCGGCCTTCTCACGTCACAGTCGCTCCCCCCGTCCAGCCACGTGACGTGTGCGTGACCTGCCCCTGGCGCCAGCTGCGGCCTTCTCACGTCACAGTCGCTCCCCCGTCCAGCCACGTGAGTCTGTGCCCTGGCGCCAGCTCGGCCTTCTACGTCACAGTCGCTCCCCCGTCCAGCCACGTGACGTGTGCGTGACCTGCCCCTGGCGCCAGCTGCGTGCCTTTTCACGTCACAGTCGCTCCCCCGTCCAGCCACGTGACGTGCGTGACCTGCCCCTGGCGCCAGCTGCGGCCTTCTCACGCGTGTCATATGACGAGTGTTCGCTGTGGCGTCCGCTCCTGTGACGAGTGTCCGCTGTGGCGTCCGCTCCTGTGCGGGCCCTGTCGCGATCCCTGTCATTGCGGGCACAACTCGGCCGACAGATTATTCAATGCCGGATACATTCACCGGATATACTACTTTGTGTGTTGTTTTGTTGCCTTTTGCTTCCGGGTTTCCCCCACGATCGCCATTGATGTCACTGCGTAATGCAAAGACAACGACCTGTCCATACGACATGTTGGCTGAAGGTGTTGGGAAGGTGTTCCTTGCACCCGGCTTGGCTGTGTCTGAATGCCGTGTAGCCGTGGAGCGGCTCACCAGCTGGGGGCCCTTGTCAGCCCCGGCGAACCTACCGTTGCAGCCGAGGACCCGATTGGCCCTGTTGAAACCCAACGAATTGCAGATTGCAACGTACAGACGGCTGGGCACGTGATCCAGGTAGTCGGAACGCCAAGCCCATCGAAGCAATCGCCGATTCACGGATGGAATTTGTTTCGTACTGGTCACGGATTTGGTCGCGGCTGTGCTGCTGCTCGTGACCGGTCCGGCTGCACGGCAGGCACGCTGACCGCAGCTCTCGCCGCAGGGATGACGCACTGACCGAGCTCGACCGCAGCTCTCGCCGCAGGGATGACGCACTGACCGCAGCTCTCGCCGCAGGGATGACGCGCTGACCGCACTCGCGGGGCGCGAGGATGTGACGGCTGCGCGCCCGCAGTCTCGCCGCAGGGATGACGCGCTGACCGCAGCTCTCGCCGCAGGGATGACGCGCTGACCGCAGCTCTCGCCGCAGGGATGACGCACTGACCGCAGCTCTCGCCGCAGGGATGACGCACTGACCGCAGCTCGCCGCAGGGATGGACGCTGACCGCAGCTCTCGCCGCAGGGATGACGCACTGACCGCAGCTCTCGCCGCAGGGATGACGCGCTGACCGCAGCTCTCGCCGCAGGGATGACGCACTGACCGCAGCTCTCGCCGCAGGGATGACGCACTGACCGCAGCTCTCGCCGCAGGGATGACGCGCTGACCGCAGCTCTCGCGGCCGCAGCTCTCGCTGACCGCAGCTCTCGCGATCGCAGCTCTCGCCGCAGGGATGACGCACTGACCGCAGCTCTCGCCGCAGGGATGACCCGTCTATCTACATCACCAAGCTGATCGCGGGCGGCACCGCCGCCACCGACGGCCGGCTGCGGGTCGGCGACATCATCGCCCGCGTCAACGGCATCAGCGTCGTCAACGTCACCCACGAGCAGGCCGTGGACGCGCTCAAGCGGGCCGGCACCAACGTACAGCTGGTGGGTGTCGCTGACCTTCGGCTGGAGAGGGTCGCTGACCTTCGGCTGGTTAGGGTCGCTGACCCTCGGCTGGTGAGGGTCGCTGACCTTCGGCTGGTGAGGGTCGCTGACCTTCGGCTGGTGAGGGTCGCTGATCTTCGGCTGGCGAGGGCGCCTTATTCCCGTCCCCGTCGTTCCTGTCGTGCTAGGGTGCAGGTGGTGAGGTTGCCTTATTCCGGTCCTTGTCGTGCCAGGGTACAGCTGGTGAGGGCGCCTTATTCCCGTCCCTGTTGTGCCAGGATACAGCTGGTACGGACACCTTATTGCCGTCATTGTCGTGCCAGGGTACAGCTGGTGAGGGCGCCTTATTCCCGTCCCTGTTGTGCCAGGATACAGCTGGTACGGACACCTTATTGCCGTCATTGTCGTGCCAGGATACAGCTGGTGAGGGCGCCTTATTCCCGTCCTTGTCGTGTCAGGGTACAGCTGGTGCTGGCGCCTTATTCCCGTCCCCGTCGTGTCAGGATACAGCTGGTGAGGGCGCCTTATTCCCGTCCTTGTCGTGTCAGGAGTGGTGTGGCGCCTTATTCCCGTCCCCGTCGTGTCAGGATACAGCTGGTGAGGGCGCCTTATTCACGTCCTTGTCGTGCCAGGATACAGCTGGTGAGCCTTATTCTCCCTGTCGTGTAATAATGGTGGGGCTATTCCCCCCTTTCGCGGAAAGGGGGGGGTCCAAGTTGGCCTTATTCCCGTCCCTGTCGTGCCAGGATACAGCTGGTGAGGGCGCCTTATTCCCGTCCCTGTCGTGCCAGGATACAGCTGGTGAGGGCGCCTTATTCCCGTCCCTGTCGTGCCAGGATACAGCTGGTGAGGGCGCCTTATTCCCGTCCCTGTCGTGCCAGGATACAGCTGGTGATGGCGCCTTATTCCCGTCCCCGTCGTGTCAGGATACAGCTGGTGAGGGCGCCTTATTCCCGTCCCTGTCGTGCCAGGATACAGCTGGTGAGGGCGCCTTATTCCCGTCCCCGTCGTGTCAGGATACAGCTGGTGAGGGCGCCTTATTCCCGTCCCTGTCGTGCCAGGATACAGCTGGTGAGGGCGCCTTATTCCCGTCCCCGTCGTGTCAGGATACAGCTGGTGAGGGCGCCTTATTCCCGTCCTTGTCGTGCCAGGATACAGCTGGTGATGGCGCCTTATTCCCGTCCCTGTCGTGCTAGGATACAGCTGGTGAGGGCGCCTTATTCCCGTCCCTGTCGTGCTAGGATACAGCTGGTGAGGGCGCCTTATTCCCGTCCCTGTCGTGCCAGGATACAGCTGGTGAGGGCGCCTTATTCCCGTCCCTGTCGTGCCAGGGTACAGCTGGTGATGGCGCCTTATTCCCGTCCCTGTCGTGCCAGTATACAGCTGGCGAGGGCGGCACTGTGGTGAGGATGGCACACGGGTCAGCAGGACAGACACACACGGGTCAGCAGGGCAGACACACACGAGTCAGCAGGGCAGACACACACGAGTCAGCAGGGCAGACACACACGGGTCAGCAGGGCAGACACACACGGGTCAGCAGGGCAGACACACACGGGTCAGCAGGGCAGACACACACGGGTCAGCAGGGCAGACACACACGGGTCAGCAGGGCAGACACACACGGGTCAGCAGGGCAGACACACACGGGTCAGCAGGGCAGACACACACGGGTCAGCAGGGCAGACACACACGGGTCAGCAGGGCAGACAGACACGGGTAGCAGGGCAGCAGACACGGGTCAGCAGGGCAGACACACACGGGTCAGCAGGGCAGACACACACGGGTCAGCAGGACAGACACACACGAGTCAGCAGGGCAGACACACACGAGTCAGCAGGGCAGACACACACGGGTCAGCAGGGCAGACACACACGGGTCAGCAGGACAGACACACGGGTCAGCAGGACAGACACACACGGGTCAGCAGGGCAGACACACACGAGTCAGCAGGGCAGACACACACGGGTCAGCAGGGCAGATACACACGGGTCAGCAGGGCAGACACACGGGTGCGGGGCCGACACACACGGGTGCGGCAGACACACGGGTGCAGGACAGAACACGGGTCGCAGGGCAGACACGGGTCGCGGAACACACGGGTCAGCAGGACAGACACACACGGGTCAGCAGGGCAGACACACACGAGTCAGCAGGGCAGACACACACGGGTCAGCAGGGCAGATACACACGGGTCAGCGGGGCCGACATTTGCACCACGTGTTAGTCATGCTGACCGGCCGCGTCGCCCCCGGCAATGAGCGCACTTCGCGTGAGACAGCAGAGCCGGCGCCGACGCTCAGCTGTGTGCCGCTGCCACTGTGTGGTGGTGGGTGCCCTGTACCGAGCTGCTCCTGCAGCTCCAGCCTGACGGTCTGGACGGTCTGGACGGGTGGCTGGACACTGAGGCACACACTGGCCAGGATAGCCCGGGCAGTGGTGGTCTCCGGTGGGATCATCCCCACCGACTGTACACGGCAGAATCAGCCAGGTTGGATGCTCACCGCGCCGGTGTGTCTTTAGCCGCAAGCTGCTTAGACGGCCAGTTGGCCAACAACCTAAACGTAGACAGTAAGCGGAGTTTCAGCGTTGGTTATCCGGATTGTAGCGTTTCAGCCGCTTGCGTCTCGTCCCGTGAGGTATAATTCGTGGCTGTCGTCTTTACGGACAGCGATCTGCTAACGCCCGGGCTTGGGCCTGCGGGGCGGCTGGCGCTACTAACTCCTGGGCTTGTTGGGCCCGCGGGGCGGCTGACGCTACTAACTCCTGGGCTTGTTGGGCCCGCGGGGCGGCTGGCGCTACTAACTCCTGGGCTTGTTGGGCCTGTGGGGGTGGCTGCTTGCCGGCCGGTGTTTGACACCAGTCGGCTGATATCGGCGGGTGGGCACGACAGTGAGTCCCGGCGCACCGGCATACCGGCGTCGATAGTGGCCACTGAGCGACGAAAGCGCCGTGATAACCGTCACCAGCTGGGGGAGGGGGGGGGCGTAGGCGTACCGACGGCACTGACCAGCCGATGGGTGCTGTGATGCATTCCGGGCCCAGCGGTGGACAGGTCGGTCCACCGCTCCCAGCCACCCATCGCCTTCCAGAGGATATCGGTAGACGCTTCGGATGCGCGAATGTCTCCGGCGTGATGCCGCTCGGCCCGGACAGCATGAACGTTTGACGTTGATTTATTTTATGGATTCGACAACAGCTGTTTCATATCCCGGTGGATGGATGGCGCTGATTAGTTCAGCCAGTGATTTTTCTCTTGCGCGATCTGCCCAACTTCAGAATGTCGTGCCTTAGTCCAACCGATGTTATTTTATCGGACTGAGCCTGACGTGACCTGGCCCCACCTGCCTGACCACAATTCAGTGCAGCTCTCAATCGGTTTGTCATGCTTTGAACTTACCTGCCGTAGCCTGATCGATCTGTCCTGACCTGACCTGACCTGACCTGACCTGGCCAGCTCTGATCTCACCTGATCTGACCTATTCTGCCCTGTCTTGATCACCCATGACCTGTCCTGACCTGACCTGACCTGACCTAACCTGCCATGCGTAGCCCAGCTCCGACCTGATCTGTTCTGACCTGTCCTGCCCTGTCCTGATCACCGCTGATTTGTTCTGGCCTGTCTGTACATGCCCTGCCCTGCCAAACCCAGCCCAGCACTGTCCTGACCTGACCTGACCTGTTCTGTTCTGCACTGTTATGATCACCCCTGCTCTGTCCTGGACCTGACCTGCCATGCCCAGCCCAGCCCAGCCCTGCCCTGCCCTGCCCTGCCATGTCCAGCTCAGCCCTGCCATGACCTGACCTGACCTGACCTGACCTGTGGCTTCAGTCGGTGAAGCGGCGTCGCCAGCCACGGCCGGAGCGGATTGAGCGTCTGGAGCTGCACAAGGGCAGCCGCGGACTAGGCTTCAGTATCGCCGGCGGCAGCGGAAACCAACACATACCGGGCGATAACGGTGAGTCACCGAGGGCGGTGGGTAGCGATGAGTACCTGAGGATGAGGTGTAGCGATAAGTCCCCGAGGGTGAAGGGTGGTGGTGAGTACCTGAGGGTGAGGTGTAGCGATAAGTCCCCGAGGGTGAAGGATGGTGGTGAGTCCCTGAGGGTGGGGGGTGGTGGTGAGTCCCTGAGGGCAATGGGTAGCAGTGAGTCCCTGAGAGTGAGGTGTAGTGGTGAGTCCCTGAAGATGAGGGGTAGTGGTGAATTCCTGAGGGTGAGGGGTAGCAGTGAGACCCTGAGGGTGAGGATTGGCAGTGAGTACCTTAGAGTGAAGTAACGGTATTGAGTCCCTTTGGGTGGGGGGTAGTGGTGAGTCCCTGAGGGTGAGTGGTAGTATTGAGTCCCTTTGAGTGGGGGTTAGCGGTGAGTCACTGAGGGTGAGTGGTAGTATTGAGTCCCTTTGAGTGGGAGTAGTAGCGAGTCCCTTTGGGTGAGGGGTGACGGTGAGTCCCTGAGGGTGAGGGGTACTATTGAGTCCCCTTAGAGTGGTGGGTAATGCGGTGAGTCCCTGAGGGTGAGGGGTAGTATTGAGTCCCTGTTGGTGGGGATAAGGGTGAGTCCAGCTTTTTTCTCCGAGTTTCATCTCGACGTGAGTCATCTCGAAGCTCATCTCGAAGCTCATCTCGACGTGACAGTAATTGTCGGTTAGTAATGTGAGATTTGGGTTTCTTGATTGTAACGAAGCTGCCACCAGGAATCAAGATCCCTCGATATCCGTAATGGAGAGGTATTCAGTCTCGCAGTCCGCTGATTGTTATTCTGATGTTGTCGTGCCGGCGCACCATTATGACTACCGTGGTGGGGGGGGGGCGGTGGGCAGAGACTCGGAGCCAGTCGGCGTCGCCAGCTGACGTCGGCCTCAATCTGACGTGGCGGCAGCACGTCATCTGACGTGGCGGAAGCGCGTGTGTGGAGCTGACGAAGCCCAATGCGGCCTGCCATGCGGGCGATGTGGCCCGCAGCTGTCAATCGCGTGGATCGTGGACCCGAAAAGTAGAGCGATCAATCGGTGCTTTCTCGCCGAAAGTAGTCCAGCTTATTGATGGGGAGGTCGTCCAAAGCTTGGCACTACGTTTGGCTTACTTCGCCGACACCAATATAGAGAAGCTGCATTGTCGACAGCTTATTCGGTCGGCGCCTTTTTGTCCGCTCTTGTTTTGGATCGGTGAACCGGCCCTATTGTTTAATTCAACTCGGGCTTGCATGAAGAAAAGCTCGGCCCAAAAAAGCGAACCCTATTTCGGTCCACACCGCGACGTGCATACAAAACAACGCCGCGCGCCGGCATAATAGGATGCTCGATCGAGGCGTCTGGCGCCGACTACAAAGCTGCGCCTGTGCGGATTTGTCGGAGCGTTCAAGGCTGCACCGAGCGGAGCTGGTTCGGCCGTGGGGACCACGTGCGCATCTGCACAGACAGAGCAGACGTTGCGTCCGAGCTGGTGCCTGATATGCAGTCGTAACCGTGTCTGTCCGGGCCTTATCTTTCGGGCAGAACGTGGTAAACACGGAAGGAGTGGGACAACTACCGGTTGGCAACGTTGCCGGTTGCCCGAGCCTGGCGCGTTGTGGCCGTATGTACGGGCTGGCGGGTATCCGCAGCTACCCGCCTGCGTTGTGGCCGTATGTACGGGCTGGCGGGTATCCGCAGCTACCCGCCTGCGTTGTGGCCGTATGTACGGGCTGGCGGGTATCCGCAGCTACCCGCCTGCGCTACCAGGCATCAGCTGGTCCACGCTTCTTGCTGTTTGTTATTTGGGCTTCATGGCGCGCCGACCATAGTCGCGCTTCCCTGTTCTATACTGACTTGTATTTACTTAACTGCGTGTATGTATTAGGTATGTTAGGTGTAGGTATTAGGTATCGTATATATGTAATAGGTAAAAGTTTATGGGTAACAGGTTATAGGTATCTAGTTGTGGTACGTAGCCATGACTGCAGCAGCTGTGGGCGTTGTCAGTAATCATTAGTGGCCATTATAGAGAAGGCACAGAGTCACACAGACCAGCCGGCCTGTGTGAGTTGGCAGTGGTGTGACGGCCGCCGCCCTGCCGACAGGCATCTACGTGACCAAGATCACCGAAGGCGGCGCGGCGCACCTGGACGGCTCCATGTCCGTCGGAGACCGACTCGTCGCCGTCGACGCGGGGGTACGTGTTGCCGCGCTGCTGTGGCGCCGCTGACGGTGGGACGGCGCGGCGGTGCTGGCGGCCGGGGCCGGCTGGATGGTGCGCTGGTGGTCGTGGTCGTCCTGTTGTCCTCGTCATGCATGTCGGATGGATATTGTGGTGGTACTTGTGTTCCTCCTGTTGTCCGTGCGAGAGAAATTGGATGGATATTGTGATTGTGGTTGTGTCCGTGTCAGGGAAGTCGGATGGATATTGTGATGGTGGTTGTGCTCGTGATGCCCGCATCAGGGAAGTTGGATGGATATCGTGGTGGTGGTTCTGTTCGTGCTGTTATCTGCGTCAGGGATGTTGGATGGATATTGTAATGGTAGTTGTATTCGTGCTGTTGTCCGCGTCAAGGAAGTTGGATTGATATTGTGGTGGTAGTCGTGTCCGTGACGTCCACGTCAGGGATGTGAGATGAAGCCTGACCGTGCCTCACCGTGCTGCACAACGAGCATGGCGAGGAAAACGGTCGGACACAACTGACGTCTCATTTATGAATAACTTCTAGCGTTCATTTAAGCACACCACAACTAGGTGCTGTTGCAATTTTCAGCCCCTAGGTAACACTGGTGACATAGAGCGGTCTTTTTGTGATGTGTTTTAGTGGGCGGATGACCAACAAGCTCGCCGCTCTGGGATGTTTGTTTTTTGTGCGAGCAGTTCCGTTTCATGCTGACTTTGTGGGATTCAGCGGCACTGTCCTGCGGTGCGGGTGCTATTTGTATTCATATCACGAAAAATAATGCATTCAATGGCAGCACGGGAATAGTGCCGTGAATATCTGACGACATGATTATTGATATTCGATTGCCTCCATGTCGCAGATGGCGTTGCCCAGTAGAGGGGACCACAAGTCCAAATACGCCAATATATGTTGTCATCGTGTCCTTTTGTTGAAACTTAGGATAGCTGGTGGCGCTGAACGGCGTGGATAACCCGAACCTTCACCACGCCGGATAGGTCGTCCCTGCTCTCGGAGAAATGTTCCTGCATTCATTGTACCATCGAGAGGCGACACTTGATCGCATGTCGGGCGGTCCTATGTCAGCTGGCAAAGTCCCGGAGGGGTATGCGTCCGCCGTGTGTCCGCTGTAGCGCCGGCTAAAGCTCCAACAATGAAACAATCGAAGGATCGTTTTCCTACTATTGTAGTCGTTGTGGATATTCAGTTAACGAGTATCGTGGTGGAGCCTTCGTGATGCGGCTGCACCAGGTCGTAAAGTTCGCTGTCGAATAACCCGTCTGGATTGGAAAATCAAGTACCTTATTTGGTGAGATTTGTCCCCTACGTATGTAATCATTCAGTAGCTAGGATATATCAGGTGTAGTTGACGGGCATTCTGATGTTTAACAGCTGATTGATTGTGACAAATGACTAAAAAGTTATGAAGTGAATGCAAGAAAGGCTTGAGGGAGGTGTGAATAAATTGCAACAGGATATTGTCTGTGTGAAAGCCGGAACGCAATTGCTGCATCTGTCGAGTCATTAGATGTTTATTCATCACTTTGCCGGGTGTTTGTTGCATACTGTATGACCTGTGCACGCCTTATTAGCATTTTGGTTTAAGGACAGGAAGCTGTGTTTTTCCATTTTGCTTATTTTTATATCGTGCTGCCGCCTTCAAGCTTGTCCTAGCTAGCAACTACCCCATGTTTATGCATCGAGCACCTGCAACTTTCTGGCCAACGTGATAGCAGCTTCAAGTGTTGTGAACTCTACAGACGGCAAAAGTGGCGATCCGGGCGAAGTTTGCGCGTTTCTGTTCCGCACCCAATGTGTGCACACGCTGCACCCCGGAGCCCCAACAGCGACGACCGCACCACAGAGCCCCAACAGCGACGACCGCACCACAGAGCCCCAACAGCGACGACCGCACCACAGAGCCCCAACAGCGACGACCGCACCACAGAGCCCCAACAGCGACGACCGCACCACAGAGCCCCAACAGCGACGACCGCACCACAGAGCCCCAACAGTGCCGACCGCACCACAGAGCCCCAACAGCGACGACCGCACCACAGAGCCCCAACAGTGACGACCGCACCACAGAGCCCCAACAGCGACGACCGCACCACAGAGCCCCAACAGTGACGACCGCACCACAGAGCCCCAACAGCGACGACCGCACCACAGAGCCCCAACAGCGACGACCGCACCACAGAGCCCCAACAGTGACGACCGCACCACAGAGCCCCAACAGTGACGACCGCACCACAGAGCCCCAACAGTGACGACCGCACCACAGAGCCCCAACAGCGACGACCGCACCACAGAGCCCCAACAGTGCCGACCGCACCACAGAGCCCCAACAGTGACGACCGCACCACAGAGCCCCAACAGCGACGACCGCACCACAGAGCCCCAACAGTGACGACCGCACCACAGAGCCCCAACAGCGACGACCGCACCACAGAGCCCCAACAGCGACGACCGCACCACAGAGCCCCAACAGTGACGACCGCACCACAGAGCCCCAACAGTGACGACCGCACCACAGAGCCCCAACAGTGACGACCGCACCACAGAGCCCCAACAGTGACGACCGCACCACAGAGCCCCAACAGCGACGACCGCACCACAGAGCCCCAACAGCGACGACCGCACCACAGAGCCCCAACAGTGACGACCGCACCACAGAGCCCCAACAGCGACGACCGCACCACAGAGCCCCAACAGCGACGACCGCACCACAGAGCCCCAACAGCGACGACCGCACCACAGAGCCCCAACAGCGACGACCGCACCACAGAGCCCCAACAGCGACGACCGCACCACAGAGCCCCAACAGTGACGACCGCACCACAGAGCCCCAACAGTGACGACCGCACCACAGAGCCCCAACAGTGACGACCGCACCACAGAGCCCCAACAGTGACGACCGCACCACAGAGCCCCAACAGTGACGACCGCACCACAGAGCCCCAACAGTGACGACCGCACCACAGAGCCCCAACAGTGACGACCGCACCACAGAGCCCCAACAGTGACGACCGCACCACAGAGCCCCAACAGTGACGACCGCACCTCCAGGCCCCAACAGTGACGACCGCACCACAGAGCCCCAACAGCGACGACCGCACCACAGAGCCCCAACAGTGACGACCGCACCTGGGGGCCCCAACAGTGACGACCGCACCTCCAGGCCCCAACAGTGACGACCGCACCACAGAGCCCCAACAGCGACGACCGCACCACAGAGCCCCAACAGTGACGACCGCACCACAGAGCCCCAACAGTGACGACCGCACCACAGAGCCCCAACAGTGACGACCGCACCACAGAGCCCCAACAGTGACGACCGCACCACAGAGCCCCAACAGTGACGACCGCACCTGAGGGCCCCAACAGTGACGACCGCACCTGGAGGCCCCAACAGTGACGACCGCACCTCCAGGCCCCAACAGTGACGATCGAACCACAGAGCCCCAACAGTGTGACGACCGCACCTCAGGGCACCAACAGTGACGACCGCACCTCAGAGCCCAAACAGGACGACCGGTCCCCCACACCCCTCCGTGCGTGTTTGTGCCGACCCGTGCCCAGTCAGTTCGTCCCCTGTTGTGTTGTGATACAGGGGAGCGGCCTTGGCCTGGCCGGCGCTGGTCCGCACCCCACCGTGACGGTGGCTCCGTGTGATAACATCGCCATCGGACGGTCTGCGTGCGCAGACGTGCGTGTCCCCGGCCAGGCTAGCTCACTGACCGCCAGTGTGGTTATTGTGGAGTCCCGTGATCGTGACGGAGTGGTCACCCTCCCCCCCCCCCTCCGCCTGAGGGGTGTCTGCTGGGAATGGCTGGGAAGCTCGCAGCGGGTGGCTTAGGAAGCCCCGCGTCGACGGATTTCAAAGCGTGTTTCTGTGGGATTGGTAATTTCTCACAATTGTTTCGTACTTTCGGACACCGATCGGGATGTGTTGAGGGTGACAAGTTTTTCGGACACCCAATATCCAATATCCAATAATAAGAGTATCGACTATCTTGCTGCAATGCTCATCTCAACACTAATTATTATGTGCTTAGCGGTTTGTTGGTGCCAAGCTATGCAGCATAGCTTGGCTAACCACAACAGCAGCTGTTGTGGTTAGGGTGTTTGATTGATGTCGTTGTGGTGTTTGGCTGATGTGGTTATGGTGTTTGCCTGTTGTAGTTATGGCGTTTGGCTGTTGTGGTTATGGTGTTTGGCTGTTGTGGTTATGGTGTTTGGCTAATGTGGTTATGGTGTTTGGCTAATGTGGTTATGGTGTTTGGCTAATGTGGTTATGGTGTTTGGCTAATGTGGTTATGGTGTTTGGCTAATGTGGTTATGGTCTTTGGCTGTTGTGGTTATGGTGTTTGGCTAATGTGGTTATGGTGTTTGGCTGTTGTGGTTATGGTGTTTGGCTAATGTGGTTATGGTGTTTGGCTAATGTGGTTATGGTGTTTGGCCAATGTGGTTATGGTGTTTGGCTAATGTGGTTATGGTGTTTGGCTAATGTGGTTATGGTGTTTGGCTAATGTGGTTATGGTGTTTGGCTGTTGTGGTTATGGTGTTTGGCTAATGTGGTTATGGTGTTTGGCTAATGTGGTTATGGTGTTTGGCTAATGTGGTTATGGTGTTTGGCTAATGTGGTTATGGTGTTTGGCTAATGTGGTTATGGTGTTTGGCTGTTGTGGTTATGGTGTTTGGCTAATGTGGTTGTGGTGTTTGGCTAATGTGGTTTCGTGCGCCGCAATGACTTTGTCGGTGTGCGACATTTGACATGACATATTGACCAACCAAGTGCACTTTGTTGACTGTGCTCCAATGTTTTACGAACTGGAACAGGCTCTTGCTGACACATCTTTATAACATAATATGGGGCAAGGGCGTTATTAACATTGTGGTCTACCAATATTGAAGTTCGTATTTACGATCTTTGGTCTTGCCCCTTTTTTGTATCGAAGGGTCTCCCAAGGAAAAGCCTTAACCCAGTCCTTTTCCCCGGGCCTTTTGGGGCCCTTTTTTTTTTTTGTGGGACAGAAAGGAAAACAAAAATTTACCCCCCCCTTTTACCTCAAAAAAAAAAAAAAAAAAAATTTATAACCAAAAAAAAAAAAAAAAAACCCCCCCCCACTTATAAAAAAAAAAAAAACCAAAATTTTAAAGCAAACAAGAAAAAGATTTTTTTTTTTTTTTTTTTTTTTTAAAAAAAAAAAAAATTTTTTTTTTTTTAAAAAAAAAAAAAAAAAATAAAAAAAAACTGACGAAGGATTTTCATTCCAGTAGTATAATTAAGTTTAATACCTTCGCAATGAAGTGGCTAGAACTGAAAATTGGGAAAAGAAAATGTTTATCCGGCTTAGACCACCAGGTGGCTAAACCGAGATTTGACCAGCGGGATAAAAACATGACCGAAAGTGGACATTACAACCACATGGCAAAAATCTGCGCCGGGCCGTGGTAGCGCAGTTGGTAGAGCGTCGGACTCTTGGTCGCAAAATTGTGGGTTCGAATCTCACAACCGACGCCATTTACCGAGTCCACCCGCGACCAATCGGCGTGAGAGATTGGCGACGCTATATAACCTAGCGGTTGAATGCGTCGTAAAAGAGCCCAATTCATCCATCCGCAAAGACCTGCGCAACCTGTTCCCGAACAACCATCGACTAACACGAGCAAACGCCGCATTTTATGATCAACGGATTCAACACTTCAGATCAACACTTGAGACTTGAACTTGAACACAACATTTTGACATCAGACAACATACATCAGACTTGAACACAACATCACTTGAGATTGAGATCACAAGAAGTCAACATTTGAGAGTCTGACGACTTCACGAGCTGACGCCGCTGGGGACCGTTGCAGCGGGGCGAGCGGCAGCTGCTGAACGTGACGCACGAGGAGGCAGTGGCGGCGCTGAAGGCCGTCACCGAACATGTGGTGCTGACGCTGGCCAAGCACGACTGCGCGGCGCCGGCGGCGGCGCCCCCACCGACGCCCGGCTACGTGACAGCGCCCGCGGCGCCCGACAACGCCGCCAGCACCGCCGCCGTCGTCAACAACGGCTCCGGCAGCCGCTACAACGACCTCATGGACGGCCGCACGCCGCCTCCGCGTGAGTCTCGGCCGCCGGTGACCGTCGCCGCGCCGGCGCTGACCGAGCGGCGACCGTGGCCGCCGGTGGTCTGGTAGCGTCGTCGCCAGTCAGTGCGCCAGAGCCGGCGACGTTTGATAGATGTTGGCGGTGGGATCGTGT
>JAOTOM010004734.1:152500-267500 GCA_034440615.1 Ashinkailepas kermadecensis
AGTACATATTGCTGCTGCTGGTGCGGCAGGAGCGGCGCGCTTGTTGAGCAGTACATATTGCTGCTGCTGGTGCGGCAGGAGCGGCGCACTTGTCGAGCAGTACATATTGCTGCTGCTGGTGCGGCAGGAGCGGCGCGCTTGTTGAGCAGTACATATTGCTGCTGCTGGTGCGGCAGGAGCGGCGCGTGTGTCGAGCAGTACATATTGCTGCTGCTGGTGCGGCAGGAGCGGCGAGCTTGTTGAGCAGTACATATTGCTGCTGCTGGTGCGGCAGGAGCGGCGCGTGTGTCGAGCAGTACATATTGCTGCTGCTGTGCGGCAGAGCGGCGCGTGTCGAGCAGTACATATTGCTGCTGCTGGTGCGGCAGGAGCGGCGCTGTGTCGAGCAGTACATATTGCTGCTGCTGGTGCGGCAGGAGCGGCGCGCTTGTCGAGCAGTACATATTGCTGCTGCTGGTGCGGCAGAGCGGCGCGCTTGTCGAGCAGTACATATTGCTGCTGCTGGTGCGGCAGGAGCGGCGCGCTTGTTGAGCAGTACATATTGCTGCTGCTGGTGCGGCAGGAGCGGCGCGTGTGTCGAGCAGTACATATTGCTGCTGCTGGTGCGCAGGAGCGGCGCGCTTGTTGAGCAGTACATATTGCTGCTGCTGGTGCGGCAGGAGCGGCGCGCTTGTCGAGCAGTACATATTGCTGCTGCTGGTGCGGCAGGAGCGGCGCGCTTGTTGAGCAGTACATATTGCTGCTGCTGGTGCGGCAGAGCGGCGCTGTGTCGAGCAGTACATATTGCTGCTGCTGGTGCGGCAGGAGGGCACTGTTCGAGCAGTACATATTGCTGCTGCTGGTGCGGCAGGAGCGGCGCGTGTGTCGAGCAGTACATATTGCTGCTGCTGGTGCGGCAGGAGCGGCGCTGTGTCGAGCAGTACATATTGCTGCTGCTGGTGCGGCAGGAGCGGCGCGCTTGTTGAGTACATATTGTGTTGGTGCGGCAGCGGCGCGTGTGTCGAGCAGTACATATTGCTGCTGCTGGTGCGGCGGGGGCGCTGTGTCGAGCAGTACATATTGCTGCTGCTGTGCGGCAGAGCGGCGCTGTGTCGAGCAGTACATATTGCTGCTGCTGGTGCGGAGGAGCGGCGCGTGTGTCGAGCAGTACATATTGCTGCTGCTGTGCGGCAGGCGGCGCTGTGTCGAGCAGTACATATTGCTGCTGCTTGCGGCAGGAGCGGCGCGCTTGTTGAGCAGTACATATTGCTCGCTGTGCGGCAGGAGCGGCGTGTGTCGAGCAGTAATATTGTGCTGCTGGTGCGGCAGGAGCGGCGTGTGTCGGCAGTACATATTGCTGCTTGTGCGGCAGGAGCGGCGCGCTTGTCGAGCAGTGCATATTGCTGCTCTGTGCGGCAGCGGCGCGTTGTTGGCGTACATATTGCTGCTCTGGTGCGGCAGGGCGGCGCGCTTGTCGAGCAGTACATATTGCTGCTGCTGGTGCGGCAGGAGCGGCGCTTGTTGAGCAGTACATATTGCTGCTGCTGGTGCGGCAGGAGCGGCGCGCTTGTCGAGCAGTACATATTGCTGCTGCTGGTGCGGCAGGAGCGGCGCGCTTGTTGAGCAGTACATATTGCTGCTGCTGGTGCGGCAGGAGCGGCGCGCTTGTTGAGCAGTACATATTGCTGCTGCTGGTGCGGCAGGAGCGGCGCACTTGTTGAGCAGTACATATTGCTGCTGCTGGTGCGGCAGGAGCGGCGCGCTTGTTGAGCAGTACATATTGCTGCTGCTGGTGCGGCAGGAGCGGCGCGCTTGTCGAGCAGTACATATTGCTGCTGCTGGTGCGGCAGGAGCGGCGCGCTTGTTGAGCAGTACATATTGCTGCTGCTGGTGCGGCAGGAGCGGCGCGCTTGTTGAGCAGTACATATTGCTGCTGCTGGTGCGGCAGGAGCGGCGCGCTTGTTGAGCAGTACATATTGCTGCTGCTGGTGCGGCAGGAGCGGCGCGCTTGTCGAGCAGTACATATTGCTGCTGCTGGTGCGGCAGGAGCGGCGCACTTGTTGAGCAGTACATATTGCTGCTGCTGGTGCGGCAGGAGCGGCGCGCTTGTTGAGCAGTACATATTGCTGCTGCTGGTGCGGCAGGAGCGGCGCGCTTGTTGAGCAGTACATATTGCTGCTGCTGGTGCGGCAGGAGCGGCGCGCTTGTCGAGCAGTACATATTGCTGCTGCTGGTGCGGCAGGAGCGGCGCACTTGTTGAGCAGTACATATTGCTGCTGCTGGTGCGGCAGGAGCGGCGCGCTTGTTGAGCAGTACATATTGCTGCTGCTGGTGCGGCAGGAGCGGCGCGCTTGTTGAGCAGTACATATTGCTGCTGCTGGTGCGGCAGGAGCGGCGCGCTTGTCGAGCAGTACATATTGCTGCTGCTGGTGCGGCAGGAGCGGCGCGCTTGTTGAGCAGTACATATTGCTGCTGCTGGTGCGGCAGGAGCGGCGCGCTTGTTGAGCAGTACATATTGCTGCTGCTGGTGCGGCAGGAGCGGCGCACTTGTTGAGCAGTACATATTGCTGCTGCTGGTGCGGCAGGAGCGGCGCGCTTGTTGAGCAGTACATATTGCTGCTGCTGGTGCGGCAGGAGCGGCGCACTTGTCGAGCAGTACATATTGCTGCTGCTGGTGCGGCAGGAGCGGCGCGCTTGTCGAGCAGTACATATTGCTGCTGCTGGTGCGGCAGGAGCGGCGCGCTTGTTGAGCAGTACATATTGCTGCTGCTGGTGCGGCAGGAGCGGCGCGCTTGTTGAGCAGTACATATTGCTGCTGCTGGTGCGGCAGGAGCGGCGCGCTTGTTGAGCAGTACATATTGCTGCTGCTGGTGCGGCAGGAGCGGCGCGCTTGTTGAGCAGTACATATTGCTGCTGCTGGTGCGGCAGGAGCGGCGCGCTTGTCGAGCAGTACATATTGCTGCTGCTGGTGCGGCAGGAGCGGCGCGCTTGTCGAGCAGTACATATTGCTGCTGCTGGTGCGGCAGGAGCGGCGCGCTTGTTGAGCAGTACATATTGCTGCTGCTGGTGCGGCAGGAGCGGCGCGCTTGTTGAGCAGTACATATTGCTGCTGCTGGTGCGGCAGGAGCGGCGCGCTTGTTGAGCAGTACATATTGCTGCTGCTGGTGCGGCAGGAGCGGCGCACTTGTCGAGCAGTACATATTGCTGCTGCTGGTGCGGCAGGAGCGGCGCGCTTGTTGAGCAGTACATATTGCTGCTGCTGGTGCGGCAGGAGCGGCGCACTTGTTGAGCAGTACATATTGCTGCTGCTGGTGCGGCAGGAGCGGCGCACTTGTTGAGCAGTACATATTGCTGCTGCTGGTGCGGCAGGAGCGGCGCGCTTGTCGAGCAGTACATATTGCTGCTGCTGGTGCGGCAGGAGCGGCGCACTTGTCGAGCAGTACATATTGCTGCTGCTGGTGCGGCAGGAGCGGCGCGCTTGTTGAGCAGTACATGTTGCTGCTGCTGGTGCGGCAGGAGCGGCGCACTTGTTGAGCAGTACATATTGCTGCTGCTGGTGCGGCAGGAGCGGCGCACTTGCTCAGTTATCACACCTGACGGCAGTCGGGTGGTGCTCCCTGGCCCCCGGGACAGGAGGGGTGACGCGTCACGTCTGTTGATACTGGCGCTGAACGCAGGTGACCACTGAGCCGCCAGCTCGGCGGACTATCTGCCACGTCCGAGGACCGTCCGCCGCGTCATACCGTGATATCCCTGGCCCCGCGTCATACCGCGTCATACCCCCCCCCGCCTCCCGTCACTCCTGTTGTTCTTCGTCACTGCCTTTCTTTGTCTTTGTCTTTCTTCGTCACTGCCTCTGTTGTTCTTGGTATTATGCGATTATAGTATTATTTATCATTATTCTTCTTCTTATTATTATTGTCGTTATATTATTATTATTCGTATTCTTATTATTAGGATTATTAATAATTTTATTATTATTATTATTATTATTGTTATATTGCTATTATTCTTGTATTCTTATTAGTCTTATTTATTATGATGATGATTATTATTAATATTATTATTATCTCTTATTATTCTCCGCCTATGTTATTCTTGGGATGCGAGACCAGACGCGAAGTCGCATGCCAGACTGTCCCGTTTCGCATGCAATGCACGACGGGCCGGAGCTGTTCTTTTCCAAGCGACGGCCGCTTTGTGACAGACAATAGCATACTGCGGACGGTTCTAGCCAGGCTCACCCATGTAGCCACAGTGGTATCATTTCGCCATGTTTTTTCTTCATCCAAAATGCGACAACCGCTGTTAAGTTATCGGCATGTGTGCATTTCTACGCACGTGTCCGTGTTTAAACGTCACCCCTGTGCAGACGTCATCCTCGTGGACTTTTGCAGGCTCCTACACACGTCCACAGGATATCATAGTCCGGGCTGAAAACGCTCCATGTGTTCAGTTCCACCCGCTCGGCCTAGGAAGCATTGCATTTCCTGCGTGGGCAGGGATGCGAACGTTTGGCCGTCGGCGCCTTGGTTGTGCCAGTGGTAGGTCGGCGCTCGGCTGTACCAGAGGTGGGTCGACGCTCGGCTGTACCAGGGGTGGGTCGACGCTCGGCTTTACCAGGGGCGGGCCGACGCTCGGCTGTACCAGGGGTGGGTCGACGCTCGGCTGTACCAGGGGTGGGTCGACGCTCGGCTGTACCAGGGGCGGGCCGACGAGCCGCGCCGCGGTCGGTGGTGTGAGTAGGTGCTCGGGTGAGGTGCAGGGTGAGCGGCGGTGACGCGACGGTGAGGTATGCCGACCGTTGGCCTTTGTATATGCGGCCCAGTTTGTGTATATGGCGGTCGGTGTCACGGTGGTGATGGCCAGCGGCGCTGCGGAGACGACCAAAAACCGACAACGGCCCCAGGTCTGTGGTCCGGGCGACCGAGAGTTTGTCCCAGGTCTGTAGTCTCGACCACCGAGGACTGTCCCAGGCTTGTGGTCCGGGCCACCGGGGACTGTCCCAGGTCTGTAGTCCGGACCACCGGGGACTGTCCCAGGTCTGTAGTCCGGACCACCGGGAACTGTCCCAGGTCTGTAGTCCGGACCATCGGCGGCTGTCCAAGGTCTGTAGTCCGGACCACCGGGGACTGTCCCAGCTCTGTAGTCCGGACCACCGGCGGCTGTCCATGGTCTGTAGTCCGGACCACCGGGCCTGTCCCAGGTCTGGATCTGGATCTCCAGTGACTACGCCTAGCACCCGATAGCGCTCCGAACGTTTCTCACCTATAGTTGTGTGGCGTGCCGCTGACAGCAGAATTTCCAGAGGTTTGGCGCCCGGGGCTCCGCGCCGTCCGTACAACTGAGCCAGTTATGCTGTCTGAGAACGTGTCACTAGCGCGCCGACCCCAATGGTTTCGTGCTACGTGTGCTTTCACGGTAACTGGGGTGGCAATATGATATGTGTGGTGTCTTGCGTGCAATGTTGCGTTCAAGTTCAATGTTGCGACTTCAGACGAGCACATGCTTCGTGTAGCTGCAGTCCGGCTGTGACCTTGTGTCTTGTCATTGAAGGCAATGGTTTACCGCGTGTGTGGTATCGTCGGCGAAGATGCGGTTTTCTGGCTCAGGAGTTGCGGCCATAACCTGAATTGTTAATGAGTGTTTAGCTTCTTTCGCTTCCGGTGTCATTTCCACCTTCCCCGTGTAGAGCGGCGCTCTTGCATTGGTCCAAGGGGCGGTGTCCGCATATGTCGGTATCCTTTGTTTGGGGTCCTGTGTTCGTGGCCATTGCCTGGTTCAGTCTGCCGTCCGTGCATGTGTCAACACAGTGGACACCAGTCGCTCTTCTGCGTGGCCTGGTTCAGTCTGCTGTCCGTTCATGTGTCAACACAGTGGACACCAGTCGCTCTTCTGCGTGGCCTGGTTCAGTCTGCTGTCCGTTCATGTGTCAACACAGTGGACATCAGTCGCTCTTCTGCGTGGCCTGGTTCAGTCTGCCGTCCGTTCATGTGTCAACACACTGGACACCAGTCGCTCTTCTGCGTGGCCTGGTTCAGTCTGCCGTCCGTGCATGTGTCAACACACTGGACACCAGTCGCTCTTCTGCGTGGCCTGGTTCAGTCTGCCGTCCGTTCATGTGTCAACACACTGGACATCAGTCGCTCTTCTGCGTGGCCTGGTTCAGTCTGCCGTCCGTTCATGTGTCAACACACTGGACATCAGTCGCTCTTCTGCGTGGCCTGGTTCAGTCTGCCGTCCGTTCATGTGTCAACACACTGGACACCAGTCGCTCTTCTGCGTGGCCTGGTTCAGTCTGCCGTCCGTTCATGTGTCAACACACTGGACACCAGTCGCTCTTCTGCGTGGCCTGGTTCAGTCTGCCGTCCGTGCATGTGTCAACACAGTGGACACCAGTCGCTCTTCTGCGTGGCCTGGTTCAGTCTGCTGTCCGTTCATGTGTCAACACAGTGGACACCAGTCGCTCTTCTGCGTGGCCTGGTTCAGTCTGCCGTCCGTGCATGTGTCAACACACTGGACACCAGTCGCTCTTCTGCATGGCCTGGTTCAGTCTGCCGTCCGTTCATGTGTCAACACAGTGGACACCAGTCGCTCTTCTGCGTGGCCTGGTTCAGTCTGCTGTCCGTTCATGTGTCAACACAGTGGACACCAGTCGCTCTTCTGCGTGGCCTGGTTCAGTCTGCCGTCCGTGCATGTGTCAACACACTGGACACCAGTCGCTCTTCTGCGTGGCCTGGTTCAGTCTGCCGTCCGTGCATGTGTCAACACACTGGACACCAGTCGCTCTTCTGCATGGCCTGGTTCAGTCTGCTGTCCGTGCATGTGTCAACACACTGGACACCAGTCGCTCTTCTGCGTGGCCTGGTTCAGTCTGCCGTCCGTGCATGTGTCAACACACTGGACACCAGTCGCTCTTCTGCATGGCCTGGTTCAGTCTGCCGTCCGTGCATGTGTCAACACACTGGACACCAGTCGCTCTTCTGCATGGCCTGGTTCAGTCTGCCGTCCGTTCATGTGTCACACACTGGACACCAGTCGCTCTTCTGCGTGGCCTGGTTCAGTCTGCCGTCCGTGCATGTGTCAACACAGTGGACACCAGTCGCTCTTCTGCGTGGCCTGGTTCAGTCTGCTGTCCGTTCATGTGTCAACACAGTGGACACCAGTCGCTCTTCTGCGTGGCCTGGTTCAGTCTGCCGTCCGTCCATTCATGTGTCAACACAGTGGACACCAGTCGCTCTTCTGCGTGGCCCGGCGTCACAATACCTGTGCTCGCTCCTCTGATCTTGACTGGTCCTTTTAATTGGGTCACGTTTTCCTCGTGAAACTAGTAAGATATAAAACCACAACCTAAGAAAAACAGGTTATTTTGAAATATAAGAAATGGTTCCAGGAGACGAGTCCTAAATAAGTACGCTGTTATTTTTGGGGAACAGCCTAAGCTGCCTTTTTAGCAATTCAGTTATTTTCCATACACCCGTATGTACATTCGCGTATAGGTACCTACTTTGTCCGTTTCCGGAAGGAGTAAAACATCGCCTGTAAATCTGAAAACACTTCGATCGGAGGGTGATCAAGGAACTTGGGTAATGATTCGGCTGATGACACAGCCGCTGTCTGACCTCGCGTGACGTGATATCCAGCCTGTGTCACGTAATATCACCTGATGTGAGTGCACCTCCGAATCTGAGCGGATTGATCCGTCCCGAGGCGGGGACGGATCAATCTTTGGGGCCGGATTCTCCCCCCCGGTGGGCCGGAGTCCAGGCGGCAGTCAGCTGACGCGCGAGGCCGCCGCCCGGTGCGTGGGCTGGACTCGATTCAAACTAGCCTGACGACGGCCGCCGCCAGTCTGCCAGCGGGACCGGCCGCGAGTGCACGTGAGAAGCGGTCTGCTGCGCGCCGCCCCGGCCGCCGCTGTCGCCACCGTCGCCACTGTCGCAGTGAGGTACCGGCCGTCATTCCTGACGTCAGTTCCGGCTCTCGGCCCTCAGTCCCGGTTCTCAGTCCCGGCTCCCGGTCCAAGCTCTCAGTTCTGGCTCTCGGTCTCGGCTCTCGGTCCCAGCTCTCAGCCCCAGCTCTCAGCCCCGGCTCTCGGTCCCGGCCCTCAGCCCCAGCTCTCAGCCCCGGCTCTCAGCCCCGGCTCTCAGCCCCGGCTCTCAGCCCCGGCTCTCAGCCCCGGCTCTCGGTCCCGGCTCTCGGTCCCAACTCTCAGTCCCAGCTCTCAGTCCCGGCTCCCGGTCCAAGCTCTCAGCCCCGGCTCTCAGTTCAGGCTCTCAGTTCAGGCCCTCAGCCCCGGCTCTCAGCCCCGGCTCTCAGTTCAGTCCCTCAGTTCAGTCCCTCAGTCCCGGCCCTCAGCCCCGGCTCTCACTTCAGGCCCTCAGTCCCGGCCCTCAGCCCCAGCTATCAGTTCAGGCCCTCAGCCCCGACTGTCAGTCCCTCATCTCAGTCCCTCATCTCATTCCCGGCTCTCAATCACATCCTCGGTGTCGGTCTGACACGTGCGCCTGCTGTGGACCGGCGTTGTTGAACATGACGCGCAAGTCCGTCATCGGCCGCTTCATTGCGCTTTACAAGAAGAGCTCTGACCGGCAGACGTAAGTGTTTACCTTGGCGATGGCCTAACCTGACCTGATTTCAAGTCGGAGCGGGTGCGAGGGTCGTGTTGCACACCGCAGCCCCCCCCCCCACACGACGTATTTAAGAATCGGCCGAGATAATTTTATCTTGCACTATCAAAATGCAAAGCAGTGCGCGCCATTTGGATGGGCCACGATCCATTCCGAACCCCCTTCCTCGCACTGTCCTTTCATACGCAACTTGGTGTTTAATGTATGCGCTTGGATAAATGAGGTGGGCGTTTTCATTGCACTCGATGGCATCGTGGCAGACGAAACAGCCTGTTTGGTCCAGAAGGAAGCTCGGGCGTTTGCACCGTGTCTCGCGAACATGAGGAAAACTTGGTCGAGGCCAGCTGTTTGTCCGATTTTTGTTTGCGAAGCGTGCAATGTCCCTGGCATTGCAACATCGTAAATGCGGTATGTATCGCTCAGTCTTTTGCAGCAAGTAGAAGGCTGCTATTGCGTGCAGACAAGTTAGCAGGTCTGGCACACAATTAGGTTTCATGCGTACTCTCGCATTGGTCACAATGCGTGTTGTGATGCGAATGATACTTACCTGACGACGGCCTACCTCGCCGGTGGCCTCTATCATTCGGAGCGTTCGTCACCGGATAAACCCTGTGTCATTCAGAGCCGTCGTCACCACATATCGGCGAGCGTGCCGACGAAATCTCCGGGCTTCCGCCGTAGCGCCGGCGGATTCCGGATCACAATTCGCCGGAGAACGCGCCCGCCCGAATGCTCCGGCGTTGCTGGGGCGGCGTCCGCTCCAGCAGGGTCGCTGCCGTCGTCCGCGGACCAGGTGGATGGGCGGCCGGGCGGTATATTTAGCCGCCGTCCGGTGTTGAACTATCGAGCTGACGAGGTCGCCGGCCGCCCGGCCGTCTCGACTGCCGCCCCCGCCCTGCCGGGGGGGGGGGGGGGCTTGGTGGCGTGCGATATTCATGTCTGCGCGGCGCCGGCCGACCGTCGACTAACCATAGTCGCCGGCTGTTTGACATGCGCGACGAGGATCTGCCGGTACTGGTCCGTCGGCATTGATCACGCGCCGCCGTCACTCCGACCACCCCCGAAGACGCGTCGTCGTACCGGCGGCGGCGACAAACAGCTGTCGTCTTCCGGCCCGCCGCCAGCGCGCACGCCCCGCGTTGCATGCGACTGTTTTGGTGCGCGAACGTGATCCCCTTCGTGAATTACGGACGGCCTTTGTCGCGCTTGTGCTCTGTAATAATGACGCTTGTGTTCGCGGAATTGGTATCGGCGCGTCGCGGCGCCTGCTGCGCGTTCTGAGCAGACGTGGGGTGCTTATCTGTCGGCCGCGCCGTTAATGCTGCAGCTAGCCGGCCTTCCATTGTGGGCTAATTATAATTGAGCAATGCAGACGCAGAAAGGGAAACGGGACGGAAAAGCTGACGCGGTGAGCAGGAGCCTGCTATCCACAGGTACCGGTGCACGACCAACGCGTCCTGTCCGTGCGACGAACAACTTTGCTTCACCACTGAGCGTCGTCCTCGTCGTATTGACCGTCCCTTGATTATGCCGTTGCCATGGCATTCATCGTCCCTTGACCTTTATGGTATTCATCGCCCGTTGGTATTCGTCTTACCTTGGCGTTTGTCGTGTCCTATTCCCACCTTCCTCATCATGTGCATAGCGGCTTAGTATTCATAGCCTCTCGGCATCCACCGCCTCTATTAAGATGTCCGTCTCCCAACCGAAAGGTTGTGAGTTCGAGTCCCACCTGTCCCTGCCCTTCGCTCGTGACCAATCTGCGCGAGAGCTTGCCGACCCGATATGACAACAGTCGACACGTTGAAAACCAATAACCATCGTGTGCGTGGGGTTCGTCGTGCTTTGGTATGCGCCGCCTATATCGCATGGTATGGTGTGCCTGGTCTCCATCGTGCTTTGGTGTGTATTCCTGGCGTCGTGTCCCGTGGGTGTTGTCGACTCCACCGCACCGTCCGTCTGACGTGGCGCGTCTGTCTGACGTGACGCGTCTATCTGACGTGACACGTCCGTCTGACGTGACGCGTCTATCTGACGTGACACGTCTGTCTGACGTGACGCGTCCGTCTACGTGACGCGTCCGTCTGACGTGACGCGTCCGTCTGACGTGACGCGTCCGTCTGACGTGACGCGTCTGTCTGACGTGACGCGTCTGTCTGACGTGACGCGTCCGTCTGACGTGACGCGTCCGTCTGACGTGACGCGTCCGTCTGACGTGACGCGTCTGTCTGACGTGACGCGTCCGTCTGACGTGACGCGTCCGTCTGACGTGACGCGTCTGTCTGACGTGACGCGTCTGTCTGACGTGACGCGTCCGTCTGACGTGACGCGTCCGTCTGACGTGACGCGTCCGTCTGACGTGGCGCGTCTGTCTGACGTGACGCGTCCGTCTGACGTGACGCGTCTGTCTGACGTGACGCGTCCGTCTGACGTGACGCGTCCGTCTGACGTGACGCGTCTGTCTGACGTGACGCGTCTGTCTGACGTGACGCGTCCGTCTGACGTGACACGTCTGTCTGACGTGACGCGTCCGTCTGACGTAACGCGTCCGTCTGACGTGACGCGTCCGTCTGACGTGACGCGTCTGTCTGACGTGACGCGTCCGTCTGACGTGACACGTCTGTCTGACGTGACGCGTCCGTCTGACGTAACGCGTCCGTCTGACGTGACGCGTCCGTCTGACGTGACGCGTCCGTCTGACTTGACGCGTCTGTCTGACGTGACGCGTCCGTCTGACGTGACGCGTCCGTCTGACGTGACGCGTCCGTCTGACTTGACGCGTCTGTCTGACGTGACGCGTCCGTCTGACGTGACGCGTGACGTGGACGCCGTGACGAGACACCATGAGCCGGCTGATTTACGGTCGGCACCGCCCCCCCCTCCCCCACACACGGCCGTGACCCCCGGCCGGCCGTGCCAGGCGTCGGGCCACCCGCCCGCCACGTGCGTGACGACGAAGGCTGCCGACCGCCCCCCCCGCCGAACTGGAGCGGCCGCCGAGCGACAACAGAGCGGCCGCCGGCGGTGTCGAAAGTGAACGAGCGCTTCACATGGCGGCGCCGATTTCCAGCCGGGTGGCAGCTCCGTTTGGCCGACACAGCGGGGAAACTGCGCCGCCGTCCAGTGACATTGCGCGCTGCTCGGGGTCGCTGGCGGCCCCCGGCAGCGTGGCCCGCTGTCGAGGGCCACTGAGGGCACCCCGACCGGCGCTGGTGGCGTGTCCCTCTGCTCAGGGTCGCCACTAACGCCCCCTCCTCCCCCCCCACCCCCGGCCGTCGCCGGCTCTCAGCAGGCGATGATGGACCGATCCGGCCATTCATGGGCTCCCGGAAGTCAGCTCTGGACTCGGCAGAGCTCCCTGGGGTACAGGTAATCATAGACTGGTGATGTGGCTCCATGGCGGGATGCTGTTGTGCTTCTTGGAATGGGCCCGGCTTCGCCACCGTTGGCGATAAGCGATAATAAGATCCTGCCAATAGTTTAACCTGGTACGTGAGGGTGCTAATCTATTCGGCATTAATTTGGTTGCACCTTGAGTGCCAGCCAGCCTTGGCAGTTCTTTGTGCGGCCGGCGGCGACGGACACCATTCCGCGTCACCGGGACTGACGTAATGGACCGCCCCGGTACGTGTCCAGACGCGTGTGGTACACGTTAGCGCAGCCGGAACTGTGCTATTGTCGAGTGTTCAGGGTGGGGCACGGGCGCCACCACCGACCCTCACTCCAAGGGGGGGGGGGGGCGCCGACCCGAGTCTGCGGCGGCGCTGCCGTGTATAAATGGTGAACACGTCCCGGGACAATGTGCGACCGGGGAGTGTCGGGCGGCCACCGCACCCAGAGCCGTCGAGAGTGTTGAGGCGCCGTGGCCGGGCCGGGGGACGGTCGGTCGTCCACCGCACCCAGAGCCGTCGAGAGAGTGTTGAGGCGCCGTGGCCGGGCCGGGGGACGGTCGGTCGTCCACCGCACCCAGAGCCGTCCAGAGAGCGTTGAGGCGCCGTGGCCGGGCCGAGGGACGGTCTGGCGTCGCTCGGCGTGATTTATGTGCCAATTAGGTCGTCTGGCTATGTGTCTGGGTCCGTGCTGTGCCTGCTTCCGTGTCCGGGCTGGACTCTGGACTCGGTGATCTGCCTGCTGGGTGTGTGCCTGGCTCTGGACTCGGTGATCTGCCTGCTGGGTGTGTGCCTGGATGTGGTTGTCTGATTCTGCATTTGTTTTTGTGTTTTGTCTGTGCGTGGGCGTGAGTGTTTGAAAAAATGAATGCCGAGGCCCGTATCCAGTCAACATGACCCAACCCCAGGAAACGTTGACCCGGGGAGGGGATGCGCTCCATAAGAAAAGTGAGCTAAGTTGAGCTGTAACTACTATTCGTTATGAATAGTAGTTACAGGCTCTTGGTGAACATTTTTATATATCGGTAAAGTGACTTTACTCATATTGAAAGGAGGTTCCCACTTTTCGTCTTAGTCCTGAGCAAGATGGATTAACGTTTTCGAATTCCTGTTTTAAGGAAAATTCTGTCGTGCAAACTAGGAGAGGATAGACGATTGTTTTCTACTTTTGACATCAAAAACTTATGTTTTCCTGTCAGCTTCGAGCATGTGTGACAAACGACGAGAAGTTTGCAACCATTTAAGAACAACTCGATTCACTCTTCCGGCAAAAGAAGGAATCACAAACGTTCCGGAACGGACAGTGTCCCGAACGACAAGCATCCAGGACATCGAGGACACGGCCGTAAGTAGCTGCGGATGTCGACCGTCCGGCGGGGAATGCCAGTGATTGGCCCGGCGCGCGTACTTGGCGGCCCAGCGCGCGCGCCGAACTCGGCGGCCGGTCGATGCCGACGCGTCGGACGCTGCCGGCGGCGGCGGCAGTGGGCGTCGGACGTGTGGAGTGGGCGGAGCCGCCGCCGCCCGCCGCGCCGGCCAGTGCCAGGTGAGCCGCCGGCCGGCGGGGTAACACGTGGCTGCCGGCCCGACAGTCAGCCGCCGCCGGGCCGTCGAGGTCGGCGCGCTTCCGCTTCCGAGACGGTCGGTCGGTCCGTGCGGCGGACGTGACCGCCGGAGGCGGCCGAGTTCTGACACGTGCTGGCACCGACTGCAGTTGTAGCTGGCGTGCTGATCTCGGGCCGCCCGAGGTACTTCCTCTGCTGCCGTCGATGGCCACAAGTGGAGTTTCCGGTCTCTCTCGGAGGGGCTTGAGTCCCTCCACAGTTGTGATTACATGTAAAGAAAATATACGACCTTCAATGTACCAGGAGGTTCTGAGTTGATATCAAAAGTAACGATAAAGGATATATATTTTTTTTTTTTAAACAATAAATAACCTTTATCGTTACTTTTTATATCAACTCAGCACCTCCTGGTATATTGAAGGTCGTATATTTTCTTTACACGTAATGTCTAAAACCCAGGAGCATCTAAGAGCCATTCTTCGCTGTATTAAACATTGTTATCACAGATCTAAGTACAGATTTGAACCTGGAAGGTATGGACAGATCTCCCCACCCCCTCCTATGCCTTTTCAATTAATCAGCCGTGGCATTGTGGATCGATTCCGATAATGTATCCCATGGTCCACCCATGCCGATAAAGTACGTGATGTCCAATGCTTATCATCGGCGCCATCTTCCTCATGTTGCGCCGTCTGGATCGGGACTCTCCAGACCCCGTCCGTCCCTCGTACGCTTTTCTGGTCTGTTGCATTTATCGACGGTCCGTGTTTCTGATGGGTTGGATGGTGTGGGTGGCCTAATTCCCGCGTGTATGACCGGTCGGAACTGGCCGTGGTCATCGTCAAAGCGGAACGGCATCGACACTGGTCATCTCGGAGAGCAAACCTCAGCGCTGTCGATGATTTTAGAGCTGATGAGTGGAAATTCAGCAACTATTAACAAATTCAATAAGTTTTATGGAGGAGCGATATATATCACGTAATCTGAACTAATCGTTGCGGATGGCTAGCTAAACGCTGCAAGTAAAGGGAGTTGGTCTGCACCGTTGGCACAGGCCACCTCCCAATGACGGTGTGTAGTCGGTGGAGGGCTCCGTGTGCCCGCGGCCCGGTGTGCTGGTATCGGTACACCGGTGACCTGCCGGCCGGTAGGCACCTGTGGTCGGTGGGGGGCTCCGTGTGCCCGCGGCCCGGTGTGCTAGTATCGGTGCACCGGTGACCTGCCGGCCGGTAGGCACCTGTTGTCGGTGGGGGGCTCCGTGTGTCCGCGGCCCGGTGTGCTGGTATCGGTACGCCGGTGACCTGCCGGCCGGTAGGCACCTGTGGTCGGTGGGGGCTCCGTGTGTCCGCGGCCCGGTGTGCTGGTATCGGTACGCCGGTGACCTGCCGGCCGGTAGGCACCTGTGGTCGGTGGGGGGCTCCGTGTGTCCGCGGCCCGGTGTGCTGGTATCGGTACACCGGTGACCTGCCGGCCGGTAGGCACCTGTGCTCGGTGGGGGGGGGGCTCCGTGTGTCCGCGGCCCGGTGTGCTGGTATCGGTACACCGGTGACCTGCCGGCCGGTATGCACCTGTGGTCGGTGGGGGGGGCTCCGTGTGTCCGCGGCCCGGTGTGCTGGTATCGGTACACCGGTGACCTGCCGGCCGGTAGGCACCTGTGGTCGGTGGGGGGCTCCGTGTGTCCGCGGCCCGGTGTGCTGGTATCGGTGCACCGGTGACCTGTCGGCCGGTAGGCACCGGTGCTCGGCGCGTCCTTGGCGCGCAGCCATGCCTGCTGACGGAGTGGCTGGCTCCGGAGCGTTGTGATTACGTCACCTGGGGCCCGATGACGATGGTGAAGCGATGACGTGACGCCATGTGGTCAGAGGTCTTCCACCCGATGGTGGTCAGCCGCCGAGTGGCAGTGCGGTCAGCCGGCCGCCGGTGGTTCCGACGTGCCGGCGTTGCCGTAGTGTTGTGGTGACGCTCCACTCACTGGGTGGTCGCGCCCTGCAAACAGCACGGCATGGACGCGGTTTGCACGGCGCATCCTGAGGGTGTCGGTGGTGGGACGAGGGACCAACCTTGAGTTGTCGCATGCTGAGACCATTGGGCTGGCCGTAGGTGGTTAGGTGGTGAGACCGACCGGGCGCCAACCTTGAGTTGTCTGATGCCGAGACCAGCGGTCCAACCTTGGAGCTCATGCTGTGGCCATCAGGTGGTGGAACCAAGCGCCATCTTCGGTTCGTGAGGCGGTGGTACCCTTTCTCCGATTGGAGGGTGACATCTCGGGTCACCAGCCGCTGATATTCCCAATCCCGCGGCCCACCGGCGAAGCAGTGTGGGCGGCGCCATTAGCCGTGATCATGCAGAAAGTGCGTCGTGAAACACCCAATAAACAAGCAAACAAACAGCCGCTGATATTATGTGTGGTCGGAATTGTTCAGAGGGCTCGGATCCCTCCTCATCGGCTACTGAGTGTCAACAATGTACTCCCGATTACTCACTTGTATTTGAAGAACCCCATTTAGCTCCAGTGTGATATTTCCACATGACATTCTTGCTGGTTTTCGTTCCCATTCGAGAAACAGGTCATATAAATATGCATGGTTTTTGGCGCCCTGAATGGAATTCATATTTGACAGCGTGCGTTGCTAAACCTGAACGTGGATTATTACTGTTTGGTGCTAACTTCTCTAAATCCGTTGGCTCTGGGCGAAGCGGATTGGCAGTGCGACAGGTTCTTGTTGGCGGAATGTTCATATTTGGACTTTGGCTTGTGCTCATTTGTACTCATATTTGGATGGATTGGCTTAATTTTCAGCAGTGTTGGCGGGATGTTCATATTTGGACTTTGGCTTGTGCTCAGCTGTATTCATATTTGGATAGATTGGCTTCATTTTCAGCAGTGTAAAGTAAATGGATTATACATTTCCGTGGATATTCCAGGGTGAATACCGGAGTGGCGCAGTATGGTCGGTAATACCGGAGTGGCGCAGTATGGTCGTAAATTTGATCCGTCACGAAGCTGGGACGGATCCAGGAATTTCCCGGCGGTGCACCACTGCTTTCCGAGGGGCGCCTTTGGCTGCAAAATTCAAGTGGGTGTGCACTCGAGCCTTCCCAGAGAGGCACCTTTTCCGGCCGGAGGGGCGCCACCTTCACATGGGGGTGAGGGCAGGGGCACATGGTCGAAGTGCCCCCCCCCCTTTATTCGCCCCTATTCCGAAACCCTGGTACCTGATGAATGGCCCTCGATTAAATTTTCACTCTCAGTGAATTAAAATGCTTAAGGAAAGCAAATAAAGTGATAGTGTGTGATCGCATCAGCCCGACAGAACTCTCATTGTGTGACCTGATCTGACGTGGCCCACCATGACCTGACTTATGACGCTTCGATCCGACCTAACATGACCTGATCTGTGACGCTTCGATCTGACCTAACATGACCTGATCTGTGACGCTTCGATCTGACCTAACATGACCTGACCTGTGACGCTTCGATCTGACCTAACATGACCTGACTCGGTTCGACGTGCAGCCAACCGATGCGTTGCCGTCCAGCTGTAGCGCCCGACCACGATCCACTTCTGCTGCTGGACCATACGACAACGGCGCCTCCACCAGCTGATCGCCGTCAGTCAGGGTTCGCGTGTTGTTTGTAAGCACCATTGCGCCAACCTGGCCTGACCTGACCCGTGCCGGCAGGGAGGCGCGCCAGGTGGTGCTGAGCAAGTCGTCCGGCCAGGGTCTCGGCTTCAACATCGTGGGCGGCGAGGAGTCTGAGGGCATCTTCGTGTCGTTCATCCTGGCCGGCGGTCAGGCGGACCGGTCGGGCGCGCTGCACCGCGGCGACCAGATCCTCTCCGTCAATGGCGCCGACCTGAGCCAGGCCACGCACGAGCAGGCGGCCGCCGCCCTCAAGGTCAGTCAAGGTCGAGGCGCGCGCGCCGCTGCACTGTCTCCGGGCCCGCCGGGGGCGGCGAGAGAGGAGGCAGGCGGCTTGTTTTCCTCCGGCTGTGATTGGGAGGTTTTGCATTGACGATGCGAACTGTGGTGAACGGACGTGCGCGAAATTATCCACGAATGTTCCCGTTTCTGAGGTAATTGTTCAAGTGGGGGGGGGGGGGGTCTTTGCCTGGGCTTCATGCGGATAGTCAATGCGGCGAGGGAGGGTGAATGGAGAAGGGTAGGGTGGCAACGGACGAATATGTCTACCTTGGAACGGATCGCCCATACGCACACACCAAATCAACGCCGCTTGTAACTTACTGTGTGTTTATAGGAGGCGGATATAATAGATGATCGACCCTTGATTTCTGCTTGGGAGAGGAAAGGCCTGGTGACACGAAACCAGGAAAGAGCCTGAAGCCAATAATGTCACAGGTCAAGGTTGTCCTTGCCCATGCAATGTCGGCATACACAAATGCAACATCTAGCAAAAGGTTGATACAGTTCGTACTAACCTTACCGGGTAATGTTCAAGTTGTTTTATGCAGCTTCTGATATCACACAGATCTTTTACTGCGTATTTAGTGTCAACATTATTCCAGAATTTGCAGAATTATCGTAGAAATGCTGATGCATGTCCGCGGTGTATGTTTATATAACTACATACACAGCGAAGCAGTGAGTTTTTTTTTCTGACGGAGGGGCCGAGATGGCCGAATGTTTCGCATTTGTTTTTCTTCCAGCGCGAAGGGTTGTACGGTTGGTGTTTGTTTAAAACTTCTTGAGCGAATGGAGGTGGGTTGATTCATCACGAATCGGAGACCAAGCCTGAACCCCAAACCTCGTGACTGATCTTTATTTTTAGGTTTTATCGTTCCAAAAGAAGAAGGCATGGGTCCCTAACATGCCCCGAGATTGATCCAATATATATATATATATATGATAGATGTTAAGTGATAAGTGGTAAATGATAGATGGATATGTAGATGTAGTATTTCTTTCATAACTATAATTACCGCCTTCAGTGTTTATTTATGGTATTAGCGTGAGATTATTGCAGTCATTGGGAAGCAGGTGGGAGCTACCTGTGGTGCCATGATCAGGGGTGGGGGTGGGAAGCGAACCTTAATTTTGTTCTGGCGCTAAACATTTTAAATCCATGTATGGCTGGCTGGTCAAATATACAAATGGGAGCCCGTTTCTACCTCATCACTATGCATGCTTAACAATGCGATATAAAACCCTGTAACTTGGAGAGCATTTTATGCGACTCATAGAAATAACTTCGGCAGCTTCGGGCGGGCCAATCAGGAATCAATTTCGCGGCGATGGTGGGACTGACGGCCGACCAGCGTCTCCAGATATATCCAGACGTGTGCCGCGTGGCCGATTCGGCACCAGCCGTGCAGACCGCGGGGCGCCGAGCCCCGGCGCAGCTGTCGTTAATGTGGCCGGTCGGCGGCGCGTCGGCGTGTGTATCAGACCCGCCATACAGAAATAGTTGGACGCGACGGGCGGCGGCGGTTAGGGTGTGGGTGGTACAGCGAGCGGTTAGGGTGTGGGTGGTGCAGGGGCGGCGGCGGCGGTTAGGGTGTGGGTGGTGCAGCGGGCGGCGGCGGTTAGGGTGTGGGTGGTGCAGCGGGCGGTGGCGGTTAGGGTGTGGGTGGTACAGCGGGCGGTTAGGGTGTGGGTGTGCAGGGTGTGGGTGGTACATCGGGAGGCGGCGGTTAGGGTGTGGATGGTACAGCGGGCGGCGGCGGTTAGGGTGTGGGTGGTGCAGCGGGCGGCGGCGGTTAGGGTGTGGGTGGTACAGCGGGCGGCGGCGGTTAGGGTGTGGGTGGTGCAGCGGGCGGCGGCGGTTAAGGTGTGGGTGGTGCAGCGGGCGGCGGCGGTTAGGGTGTGGGTGGTGCAGCGGGAGGCGGCGGTTAGGGTGTGGGTGGTACAGCGGGCGGCGGCGGTTAGGGTGTGGGTGGTGCAGCGGGCGGCGGCGGTTAGGGTGTGGGTGGTACAGCGGGAGGCGGCGGTTAGGGTGTGGGTGGTGCAGCGGGCGGCGGCGGTTAGGGTGTGGGTGGTGCAGCGGGCGGCGGCGGTTAGGGTGTGGGTGGTGCAGCTGGCGGCGGCGGTTGGGGTGTGGGTGGTACAGCGGGAGGCGGCGGTTAGGGTGTGGGTGGTACAGCGGGAGGCGGCGGTTAGGGTGTGGGTGGTACAGCGGGCGGCGGCGGTTAGGGTGTGGGTGGTACAGCGGGAGGCGGCGGTTAGGGTGTGGGTGGTGCAGCGGGCGGCGGCGGTTAGGGTGTGGGTGGTGCAGCGGGCGGCGGCGGTTAGGGTGTGGGTGGTACAGCGGGAGGCGGCGGTTAGGGTGTGGGTGGTACAGCGGGCGGCGGCGGTTAGGGTGTGGGTGGTGCAGCGGGCGGCGGCGGTTAGGGTGTGGGTGGTACAGCGGGCGGCGGCGGTTAGGGTGTGGGTGGTACAGCGGGAGGCGGCGGTTAGGGTGTGGGTGGTGCAGCGGGCGGCGGCGGTTAGGGTGTGGGTGGTGCAGCGGGCGGCGGCGGTTAGGGTGTGGGTGGTGCAGCGGGCGGCGGCGGTTAGGGTGTGGGTGGTGCAGCGGGAGGCGGCGGTTAGGGTGTGGGTGGTACAGCGGGAGGCGGCGGTTAGGGTGTGGGTAGTGCAGAGCGGCGGCGGTTAGGGTGTGGGTGGTGCAGCGGGCGGCGGCGGTTAGGGTGTGGGTGGTGCAGCGGGCGGCGGCGGTTAGGGTGTGTGTGGTACAGCGGGAGGCGGCGGTTAGGGTGTGGGTGGTACAGCGGGAGGCGGCGGTTAGGGTGTGGGTGGTACAGCGGGAGGCGGCGGTTAGGGTGTGGGTGGTACAGCGGGAGGCGGCGGTTAGGGTGTGGGTGGTACAGCGGGCGGCGGCGGTTAGGGTGTGGGTGGTGCAGCGGTCGGTTGGAGCGGACACAGGGCTGATGATGCTGTTCCTCGTGGCCTCACACCGGGGTCGCTCTCAGTTCTCGACAGAGACAGGGAGTGCCCACTCGTCTGTTTGTGAAGAAGGCGAGGACCACACTGAGGAGCTACTGCAGCAATGTTACCGAAGAAAAACTCGACTGGGGAAAGTTAGATCGAACGTGGTCATTAGGTGACGCATTTGTCAAATGCCTACAAATTATGTCGGATGAAGTTTTCTCTTATCCATTTGAAATAAGTCTGGACCTCGTCTCTGAGTTTACTGCCGCCTCTGATGTTTGTCGAAGGACGCTGCTAATAGAACAGCTGAAGGGTCTTCAGTGTGGTTGATGGAACTCTGTGTCCGCCGCCGGCAGTCGACGTCACCGTGGAAGCGCTACGGCGGGTATGACGCTCGTAGCATGCTCCACTATGACGCTCGTAGCATGCTCCACTATGACGCTCGTAGCATGCTCCACTCCCGTCGCCCGCTCATGTGAACTTCCGGTGTGCTTAACTAAGGCTTAGTTAAAAGGCGGGAAAATGGAGTGCATAAGCTGACAGCAACGAGACGACACCGTGCTGCATGACCGCGGCAGTCGACGCGCCGCTAAACTCCGGGACGGGAGACGTCCATGGCCTTCACGTCAGCACTATCGTAGGGTCGCGGTGGCTCAGTCGGTAGGGCGTTCGACTCTTGATGGCGTAAGGTCGTGGGTTCGAACAACACGTCCGGCGCGATCACCGAGTCCGCCCGCCACCAATCGGCGTGGGAAGTTGGCGACGCCATGCGACTTTGCAGTCGAATGCATCGTACAATGACGCGGGGTTCTTCTTCAGCACCGTCGTCCACAGCGACCTCAGGACCAGGCTGCAGGCTGTCTGGTTCGTCCGTCGACTATTTTCATTCGTTTTTTATAACTGAATGCTGTCAAATAGACGGCATCACGTGATGCGGACAGTCGCTGGCGACAAACGACATGGTCTGGCCGCTGCTGCAGCGCGTGCTGAACGCTGCTCCGTGACATGCAGCAGCATTTGTGCCGGTACTGGTCTGATGTTGTGTTATGCGACCTGACCTGCCATGATCTCACAGGGAGCCGGTGGCACATGGTGGCATGACATGGGAGCCGGTGGCACATGGCACATGGTGGCATGACATGACCTGACTCCACACCTAGCGTCAGGCCGTGTCGTCGACATGGGCTGATCTGACTTGTCCTGACCTAGCCTGACCTGGTCTCACCTGACCTGACTCCACACCGAACGCAGACCGTGGCACCGACACGGACTGATCTGACTTGTCCTGACCTGACCTGACCTGACCTGACTTCACAGGGAGCTGGTCAGACCGTGGCGCTGCTGGTGCAGTACCGGCCGGAGGAGTATAACCGGTTTGAGGCCAAGATACACGAGCTCAAGCAGCAGATGATGTCCGGCACTCTTCGTACCACACAGAAACGCTCCCTCTACGTCAGGTACGTGTGAATGTGTGCACTCAAGCGAGCCGTCAGATCTTTTAAGACAGATGTTTACCATGTTGATGCGATAATGTGTTTTGTCTCGGGTTGGGGGGGGGGGGGGGGGATAGCCATGTAGGTGGACAAAGTTCATGGGCGTCCCAGATCAGGGTGGGAAACCAGGCTGCTCCTGGATTTTTCGCATCTTGTCCAGAAAATTATCCTATCATTTTCTCATTTGGAGGTTGAATGATGCTGTTTGACAATGAACTACTATGTGATAAAGTGCTCAAGAATCACTGAAAGGTGTAAACCGAAATTCTGATGTCACAGGTTTGAGGGAAAATATCCTCTTCGTATTCGATCACCCAAAAATGTTCCTCCTCAACCATTATTACACAGTACAAATCCAAACCTGCCCAGATACGCTTGGACGCAAAGCATATCATTGACAATAATATTGCCGCTGGGCGATTTCAAGCTTGCGTCCTGGTTTGTTCTCTTCATACCCGGCAGAGTACATCACACCAATATTCGTTATTCCGATTCAAACTGGGTGACCCAGTGCCACCCGCCTCTCCCTGGCTGCCACCCGCCTCTCCCTGGCTACCACCCGCCTCTCCCTGGCTGCCACCCGCCTCTCCCTGGCTACCACCCGCCTCTCCCTGGCTGCCACCCGCCTCTCCCTGGCTACCACCCGCCTCTCCCTGGCTACCACCCGCCTCTCCTGGCGCCACCCGCCTCTCCCTGGCTGCCACCCGCTCTTCCCTGGCTGCCACCGCCTTCCCTGCTCTCCTGGCTGCCACCCGCCTCCCTGGCTACCACCCGCCTCTCCCTGGCTGCCACCCGCCTCTCCTGGCTGCCACCCGCCTTTCCTGGCCCTTTCCCTGGCTCCACCCGCCTCCTGGCTACCACCCACCCTCCCTGGCTGCCACCCGCCTCTCCTGGCTCCACCCGCCTCCCTGGCTGCCACCCGCCTCTCCTGGCTGCCACCCGCCTCTCCCTGGCTGCCACCCGCCTCTCCCTGGCTGCCACCCGCCTCTCCCTGGCTGCCACCCGCCTCTCCCTGGCTCCACCCGCCTCTCCCTGGCTGCCACCCGCCTCTCCCTGGCTACCACCCGCCTCTCCCTGGCTGCCACCCGCCTCTCCCTGGCTGCCACCCGCCTCTCCCTGGCTACCACCCGCCTCTCCCTGGCTACCACCCACCTCTCCCTGGCTACCACCCGCCTCTCCCTGGCTACCACCCGCCTCTCCCTGGCTGCCACCCGCCTCTCCCTGGCTACCACCCGCCTTTCCCTGGCTACCACCCGCCTCTCCCTGGCTGCCACCCGCCTCTCCCTGGCTGCCACCCGCCTCTCCCTGGCTACCACCCGCCTCTCCCTGGCTACCACCCGCCTCTCCCTGGCTACCACCCGCCTCTCCCTGGCTACCACCCGCCTCTCCCTGGCTACCACCCTCCTTTCCCTGGCTACCACCCGCCTCTCCCTGGCTACCACCCGCCTCTCCCTGGCTACCACCCACCTCTTCCTGGCTACGCCACTGCTCCATCCGTAGCCAGGTGCGTCACCGCTCTCGTACATAGACAATGTCATCGCTCCCTCCGTCAGGCACGTGCGCCAAATGGTAACGCTCACTATCAGACACGACGCTTTTCCATGCCCGACACTCTTGTCATGCCCTGTGCATCCAGATATTTAGTGGTGGCTGTCGCAGCGGCATGGCTCTCGAGATTCCTTCTGCAAGCGCTCTCTCCCGTCTTCTGTGAGATGGCATCATTGTGTTCGTGTCGAACAATGCTGTTCTTGCCGGCTAGCGAGACTTGAAAGCGCGACACACTTGTTATCGCATTGCCTGCCGTGATTGGCAGACTGTATGTCAGATGTAGATCGGCGTTTCTCCCCGGTCGCATAGCGTTGCGCTGTCTCACGGCTGCGAAGCGGCAGCAGCTGGCAGCTGGTCTGGCAGCGGGACGGCAGCAGCTGACAGCTGGTCTGGCAGCGGGACGGCAGCAGCTGACAGTTCGGTCGGCACCGCACCAGCTGTCAGGCCAGCTGCCAGACCAGCTGCCAGCGTCAGGTTCGCTGCCGCACCAGCTCTGTCAGATCGCAATATCCTAAAAATACTTTGCCATTAACTCTGTGGATGATGAACGATGTTGTTTCGGAATAGTGAAATATGGACGGAAACACAGGACAGCCACTCTGGGATGAAAAGTGGAAACAATTTGGGGCACTATATATACAGATATATATATATGTATATGTATGTATGTATATATAAAGGCACCGCCGCAGACTTGGTACCGTCACACCAGCTGCCACGGGGCCCAATGCGGTGGCTGGACGATGCCTTCCGACCTTGCGTGACCTGACCCGACCCGACCTGTGGCGCAGGGCGCTGTTCGACTACGACCCGCGCCAGGACGACGGCCTGCCGTCGCGCGGCCTGCCGTTCTCGTTCGGCGACATCCTGCACGTGACCAACGCCAGCGACGACCAGTGGTGGCAGGCCAAGCGACTGACGCCGCAGGGCCAGGAGCTGGCCATCGGCATCATCCCGTCGCGCGCGCGCTGGGAGCGCAAGATGCGCGCCCGCGGCAAGACGGTGGTGTTCCACGGCCGCACGTCCGACAACATGGTGAGCGGGCGCGCCGCGCTGGTGGGTGGGCGGCGGCGGTGGCGGGTCGGCGGTGGAGGGTGGGCGGCGGCGGCGGCGGGTCGGCTGCTATCGGCCGCGTGTCCCCAGCACGCTGGCTGAGGTCGGCGGAGCGCTGTGAGAGTTTTCAGTGCGGCTGACTGTTGTCTGGTTCCGTGACAGGATGGGCTGGTTGGTGGGGTGGGATTGGCGACAAGGTGATAACGGGCAACGACTGCTCGCCGGGGTGACGTGCTGGACAGTGTCAGTCCTGCGGAAAGACTGAGTGCTGCGGAACTGGGCGAGTGGGATCAACAGTATGGAGAAGTATCTCCCTCTGATGTTTAGGCCGGGGTAATTTCCGGAGTGGGGGGGGGCGAGGTACACATATTCGGTATTTTCGCCAAACACGTGCGCCGCTTTGATGAGAACCCCCGAACCTGATAAATCACCAAACAGTAATGGGTCAAGGCCGTTTTTCGCGATGCCAGGCGCTTTTCCATCGGCCATTATTCGTTCCTGTGGCCACTGTTCATCCGTGCGACCACTGTTCGCAATGCTACCCGCCTTCCATTCCGTCGACCGCCCGTCAGTCCACTGGCCGTGCTGCTAACCCGGCTGCTAGTTGGGGCTCTACGGCCGTCTATCTGTGTCAGCCCGGTAACGATGTCCTCCGTGATTGCGTGATGATGGTCTGCCCCCGGGCCTAATCGTGGGAAGTGCCATATGCCACGCCACGCGCCCGACGTGGCCCGGAATGAAGGCGACGAATCGTGTGATCGATAGCGCGCATGTGACATGTTTGAACCGCAAGCGTTTGCGCTGTTTCCGGCGACGCTCGTGCCCTCGATACCCGCCGGACCGTTCCGCCTTCTCGGGCGTTTGGTCGTGACACCAGAGCTGTGACTTCACTATCACTCACTGTTGCTGTTGCTGCCGCTGTCACTTCGCCGTCACCTGCCCACCTATGCACATTGCGTGTGCCCTCGTAACACTATGGCTGGCACCCCCTCACGGCTGTGTGTGCCTCCCTTCTGCTTCAGATGACTGACGATGATGAGGTGAACGCCGCTTTCTCTGTCGCGCACTCCGTTCCTTTTGCCTGTCTTCGTTCTAACCTGTGACTTGGCTGCTTAATTACCTGTCTGTCCGCTCTGCAGTACTGTCTGCCCGCTCTGCAGTACTGTCTGCCCGTTCTTCAGTACTGTCTGCCCGTTCTTCAGTACTGTCTGCCCGTTCTGCAGTACTGTATGCCCGCTCTGCAGTACTGTCTGCCCGCTCTGCAGTACTGTCTGCCCGCTCTGCAGTACTGTCTGCCCGCTCTGCAGTACTGTCTGCCCGCTCTGCAGCACTGTCTGCCCGCTCTGCAGTACTGTCTGCCCGTTCTTCAGTACTGTCTGCCCGTTCTGCAGTACTGTATGCCCGCTCTGCAGTACTGTCTGCCCGTTCTGCAGTACTGTCTGCCCGTTCTGCAGTACTGTCTGCCCGCTCTGCAGTACTGTCTGCCCGCTCTGCAGTACTGTCTTGCATGTTCTGGAGTTATATCTGCCCGTTCTGCATAGTACTGTCTTGCTTCTTCTGCAGTGTTGTCTTGCCTGTTCTGGAGTGCTGTCCGTCTGCCCGGCAGCGCTGCCTGCCTGCCTGAGCGCTGTGTGTGTGTGGGGAATGGCGTGCGCTGAGATCGTGTCCTGCACAGTGCGGTTGGTGGTTGGCTTCTTCGTTGAGTGGTCGATGCTCGTTATCGGCCGTGTCGTGTCACCCCGGTGTGCGTCATCAGTGGGGTATCCCGGGGTGATGGTTCCGGGCCACGGCTAAATTACCCCCATGGACAATTATAAAACATCCCAGTTCGCTATACCAAAGACGGCCAAATTTCCACCATTGTTTGACTGGAGTTACAAGGCCATTGGGTAGGAGCATGGATCTTGTAGCACATAGGAGTTGTCGAAGCATTTTAGCGAACTTAGCTCCTGTCCTTAGGCCCCTAGATTAACCTTAGTGCTAAGTTATTTTAGCTGCTTAAATGCATGAACAACTCCCCATCTGTTACAGACTCTGTGTACCTGTGCTTGGTGGTGTTCCAGTTTGTACCAGCTGTGGACTTGCTCCAGTCAAACAATGACGGAAATTGGAATTTTTGACGTAGCGAACTTGGCGGTTTGGGAGTTTTATAATTGTTCATGTGGGTATTTATCCTCGGTGTCTGGCCACCAGTCCGCCTGCGTAGCGCCATTCTCCGAGCTTGCCTGTAAGTGGGAGCGACAATATCGAGCCCAGCTGACAAACCGCATCCGCCCGACAACAGGCCGTACAATGGCGTCGGTCTCGACACTTCCCCAAATTGTCCAGCCGGCGCGGCGGCGGTGACTGGCCGCGTAGTCCGGACCACCAGCGGTTTACTCCAGCCGTCGGCGTTGTTGTTGGCGTCTGAACAACGCGGTGGTCAACAACGCCGACGCCAACTGAAGTTGGCGTCGGCGTTGTTGACCACCATCACCACCATGCGCGGACTGCTGTGACCGGAAATGCACCGTGTTTTCCTGCCGGGCTTCGTCGCCGGGGGTTTCCGACGACGGGCGTATCTCACTTCCGGGTCGGCAATCGCTTATGGTGATTATTGACCGAACTCGGGTCGACGGGCACCAAGCCCAAGCAATAATAATGATAGTAATAATAATTACTAATAATGAAACGAATAATTTTCAGCGGCTCTGTTGTTCAGAGGTTTCTCCCCGGTCCAGCGTCGCTAGCCTATTCGGTTTGTCTTGCCCGCCTATGCATCAGTGTGTACTGTCCGCTGATATCTGGGTTGAGCTGGGCTGTGTGCGGCACAGCGGCGGCGCACACAGCCCGGTCGAGTGCCGGTAGCCGGCGGGTCGATGCGCTGTTCGATGTTGTTCCCGCCGCTGGCCGGGACCGCTTCCGGCGCACCGGTGTCAACACGTGCTGGGCGCAGCGCCACCGAGCGGCGGCCAGATAAGATAGCGACCGCCGCACGCCACACCGACATCAGGCTCGGCCGACACCGCAGCGACCACCGACGGCGTCCGCCGCCGCTGGTCCGCCGGCCGTCCGCCGCCCGATCTACGCCCGTCTGCCGCCAGTGCAGCCCTTGTGTCACTGCCCGGCCCCAGTGGCCGTCCAGTGTCCAGACTGCGCGACCCGCCTCCGTCCTGCAGCCGCGCCGTGGCCGCCAAATGCCCGCCGGCCGCACCTCGCAGTCGATTGAGTGACCTCTTGATTGCACGGGCCCGCTCGCTCAGCCGCTTCCTGACGTTATTCCGTGTAACACCACTGGTGTGCGGCGCAGCTCCGCTGGCGTATGATCCGGCCACCTTGTGTGGATTGACTCGTGACCTTTGCACCATTCGTCCGACGATCTTCTTGGCCCTGGTCGCTGGCCGTCTCTATTGATTGTCATTCTGTCTTATTTCATGATATATAATGTCAGAGGGTGTTAACGTTAATTTATACGTTATGTCAAGCTGAGCCGAATTATGTATGTATGTATGTATGTATGTGTATATGTTATTTATACATAGTTTGTCGTCGTCAGAACAGTCTACCCCTACGGCGGCACCTATCTAACGTGCCACCGGACTGATTTGCTGCTCGCCCTGATGTATTTTTGTTTAATTATTTGTATTATGACATGTATCACCACCAGTTTATCTGTTCTGTGATTTGGACCTTTCCTGTTCTGCTATTTTATCTAATTAACGCGAGGTTGTAATAGCCGTAAGTCCACTGTGGATTACCTCAATAATAAGTATGTATCTGTATCTCTTCTACAAAAAGAAACTAGTGTTGACCCTTTTCTAGCGTCAGGGTTAATAGTACTGCTGGTGCTGAAGGATGGAATAGTGCAAGCTTTCTACGCTTTGATGAAAATTCGGGTTTTGTGGTTTTAAATCTGGGTTGTTATTGTGGTAATGTTATACCGTTTAGCTATGGAACAAAATCCTGTCTACCTCGTACCTTTCTGCAGTTGCTTTGATCGACTTCTTACTCCTAACCCCACCATTTCTTTGTGTTTTTTGTGTAAGGATTAAACTCCCAAAGACCGTAAGTAGCAACACGAATCTCTGATGTCAAAGACCAAAAGTAATTTTTCCTCTCCAAATCAAGTATTCCAGAAGACAAGTGTAAGTGTCCTACTTCCGTCCGTCCATGGTATTCCGACCCTGTACGATAGCTCTGACGATGTTATTCGGGCGTGCGCGTGCCGTATCGCGGCCGACCGGCCCGACCAGGGCACTGCTCGCACCGGCACACAACCAGCGCGCGTGCACGTCAGCACAGTCACCAGCGCTGGCCGGGTGGCGGCTCCACTGCGCTGTGCTGGACGATCCGCCGTCAAGCCGATCTGGCAACCGATCTGGCAACCGACCCGGTGCCCGCGCAGACCTGGTCCTGCCTCTCGAGCTGGCCGAGGATCTCGCATTCGCCCGGTTGTTACATGTTGCCTGGTTCTCACATGTTGGCGTGGGCTGTAGGCGTTTGCTCGGCCGTCGTGCAGAAACGTGGTACGTTTCACATTGTGGTCCTTTTATGATGATTAATTATTCAGCAATTTCGTGACCAGCTGTCATTGCAGTCCGGCCGCTCCGGCTTCGCTTCATTCGGCGATGCCCCAGCACTGGCTACTTAGATATTCCGCTCATTTGCCGGTCAGCCTGTGCGGACTGTGTCAGCCTGTGCAGACTGTGTCGGCCTATGCAGACTGTGTCAGCCTATGCAGATTGTGTCAGCCTGTGCAGACTGCATCTTGTGAGCGGCTATGTGTGCATCCAACGCCAGTGTGGTCTGGGGAAGGAATGGAAAAGAGCTTCGTCCTGGCTTCCAGTCATCCAGAATGTTATCGTCTCCGCAAAATCGTCCTCCCCCTTTTTCCCCTCTGAAAGGTTTAATGTTGCTATTAACGATAAAATACTGCAATATTGCTGCTTATTGACGGTAATTCCCAGACATGGGGGCCCAAGGTCCGGGCATTTAACTATCAGTACATTGGATGGAATTGGAGGGTGGCTGGTACTGCATTCAGCGATGACGAGGTTATTTTATTCAACGTATTCTTCCCAATCCTTTTATTCCTCAATTGGAAACCAAAATAATCTACGGATCTATTCTAAAGTGTTGAAGTACGAAAAGAGTTTGCGTCGCCAAGAACAAAAAGCCAGCTCCGAAGTTGCTTCATTCTCTCGGAAGTTGAGGGTCCGCAAAATAGACCCTTCAGGCGCATACTTTCAGACTGTAAATTCAACTCAAGCTGGAAGCTTGTGAGCTTCAGGCAGGACAACCGACTTGCTGGAATATGTCGAGCGAATGTGTGGCGTCCGTGCAGTCTCGATTTCATCTAGCCCGAGCCCGTGCAGTGGGTGCAGTGGAACCCAGTATTCCGCGGCATCATTGGTGAGACGATTGGAGCTGTGTGGCGTCCCGACCATGAGCAGATCACATGTCGCCGATTGTTTGCACCTGTTCTTTCCGTAGACTATTGTGCCAGCATTGTAACGGATAATTTAGTGGGCATCTGATGTGGACAAACACGTCGGAATTCTCGACTGCAACTACCAACATCTATAAAAAAAAATTCGATCGCCTTGCAAAATTGCATGGGACTGTCACGATCTTTCTGATCGTTACAGACGGTGCGGTTCTTGACGAAATGCTTCCCTCTTACAGTCCACCCTAGACCGGAAGAAGAAGAACTTCTCCTTCACCCGGAAGTTTCCGTTCATGAAGTCAAAGGAAGACGTCAAGTCGGACGACGGGTCAGAGGAGAACGATCGTGAGTTATTCTCTGGAGATTCGCGCTTCCCTGTTTTCCTCATGGGTCATATGAGCGTGTGATGTTCGTGTGCATATGTCACATGCCATATGGTGCGTGCGTGCGTGCGTGCGTGCGTGCGTGCGTGCGTGCGTGCGTGCGTGCGTGCGTGCGTGCGTGCGTGCGTGCGTGCGTGCGTGTGTGTGTGTGTGTGTGTGTGTGTGTGTGTGTGTGTGTGTGTGTGTGTGTGTTTGTTTGTCTATCAGGGAATATGCTTGTATGCGCGGGCATGTATGTTTGTGCCCGTTGGTCTTTGTTTGCGTGCGTGTCTCCCCGCTAGTGCCGTCACTAAAGGTGACGCTCTTTAGTGTGCATGCTCTCTGGTGCTGCCACCACTAGCACAGGCTGCCGCCTGAGTCTGCCGCTAGTGCCGTCACTAAAGATTGTCATTAGAGACTGTCACCAGAAGCAGCAATCAGAGATTGCTGTCAGAGACTGGCTATAAGCTACCATTAGGTCCTACCACCTGAAGCTACCACCTGCGGCTACCACCTGAGTGTACCACCAGATGCTCCTGCCATAGGCTACCACCTGAGCGTACCACCAGATGCTCCTACCATAGGCTACCACCTCAGTCGGCCACTATATACTGCTACTCTAGGCTACCATCTGAGTGCCACTAGGAGTTGCAAGCGCAGGTTACCACTATAGGCTGCTCCCAGGTGCCGCCGTCACCACCGGCAGATACCACCTGGGTCTGCCACTTGGGGCTGCCGGTAGACTGCCCAGCTCACCGGTGACATTTGGCACCGGTTTTAGGACGTGCGCTACTCTTCCGTCCCGTGGTTATGTCCGTAAGATTGTCGGCCGAGTTTCCCGCGGCAGACTCTGGGGACCAATGTGGCGCCAAGTTTCCGCCACGGTGCTCTTCGGACCTGGTGCCGGCCAGCCGGCTGAGTGTCTGATGAAATTTGAATGCGTCTGGGTGCACGGTTTGTTCAATATGTTGATGGAAGCAAATTGGGCATACAATTATTGATACGTCCGTGGACACTAACACCACCGCCGATGCCACATTAATGAAAAGAATGTGCCGCTATGCTATATGAAGTCCGCCATCTCACCTATTTGAGGACCCCCTACTGTATCTGTAGTGTGTGTGTCGCATTGTCCAAGCCTATTGAACGCTGTTGTACTCTTGTATAATTGCTGGCTGTTCCGCAATGTTTCTGTTGTATATTTTTGTCCTAATCCCTTGATTCTCCTCAGGCGCCCCAATCCTGTATTGTTGCCGACGCTCTGCGTGTGTCCTGGTCCTGCCCTGGTCGAGCCACCTTGGAGACCGGACAGCCTGCAGTCCTGTACTGGCAGAATGGTACCGTTGATCCTGCGGTGCGCAACAGATGCATTCTGGTTGTCGCGCGATGTCTGACGTTGATGTCGGATTTTCGCAAAGCGTGTCGCTTGTCGCATAACGTCATGAATCAGTGCGTAATGCATGTTGATTGAAGTGTTTGCTTCCCTGGTCCCGTAAATTAAACCTGCTTCGGCCTGCCGTTTTCATGACGTCGTGCATGTAGACAGCAGAATCATGTTTTTATTTCGCCGAAATTATCTTAGTTTAATTGGCGCTAAATAACCTTGTAGTCGGCGCGCCCTTAAGCCCAAATAATCAATCAATCAATATCTTAGTTTAATTGCATCCGTTCAGTTCCATGTATCTTCGTGGCACCGCTGCTTGTGCCGCGCAGTCTCCTCCGTCTGACCCAGCTGACCTCGGTTTGATGATATAGCTGACACTCGTGGTAGGGTGGAGCTGGGTCGTGGCATGATTTAACTTGACATGACACATTGTCCGCATCAGCCGGCTCTCCAGAGTCCTGCGCCGGCACGGCAGACCGCACTGGTGACCCCTTCTCCCTCCCAGCACGTCATCCCATGGAGCTGAGATAGATGAGATTAGATGAGCTGTGAGCACAACGCGGGTGCGCAATAATGATAAATGGCCAGTGCTTAGATTGCCACTTGGTATCGCCTCAGATAGCTAGCAATATGTCGTCCCGAACACGTCCATTACATTAGACCAACTGTAAATATGTCACTGAGGTCAGGGGTCACAGAGACGGCTTTCGAATTGCTGATCAGTGAAGTTTGCGCTGGCATCACCCCAGCCGGCAATCGCGTGAGGATCTATTGCCCGTTTGGGTTGGCGTGTTATCTTGGAGTTTGAGGGAGGTCGAGCCTTCGATTTTCGCTTCATTCGAGACCAATCGTGAGGCGCCATCGGCGCCGACTGTCCCGGCCTGTCGAATGTGTCGCCAGGCGGTGCAGGGGGCCCCTCCCCCGGCTGCGGGTCGATGTCCGACCGTGCGAGCGGGGCCAATGCCGAACTGATTTCGGCCGGATTGGCGCCGCGTGCGCAGACACATGGCGCGATTGAAGCCGACGTGAGGCGTCGGGCAAGAGCGATGCGTCTGGGGAGGCGGCGCCGACGGCCAGCCAAGGTCCGCGCGGATTGTCGCTCCAGACAGTCGGCGTCTGGCGCGAGTGGGCGTGCGCCTCGTCCAGTGTGCCGCCACCGGGCCTCGTCCAGTGTGCCGTCACCGGGCCTCGTCCAGTGTGCCGTCACCGGGCCTCGTCCAGTGTGCCGTCACCGGGCCTCGTCCAGTGTGCCGTCACCGGGCCTCGTCCAGTGTGCCGTCACCGGGCCTCGTCCAGTGTGCCGTCACCGGGCCTCGTCCAGTGTGCCGTCACCGGGCCTCGTCCAGTGTGCCGTCACCGGGCCTCGTCCAGTGTGCCGTCACCGGGCCTCGTCCAGTGTGCCGTCACCGGGCCTCGTCCAGTGTGCCGCCACCGGGCCTCGTCCAGTGTGCCGTCACCGGGCCTCGTCCAGTGTGCCGTCACCGGGCCTCGTCCAGTGTGCCGTCACCGGGCTCGTACCGGGCCTCGTCATGTGCCGTCACCGGGCTCAGTGTGCCGTCACCGGGCCTCGTCCAGTGTGCCGTCACCGGGCCTCGTCCAGTGTGCCGCCACCGGGCCTCGTCCAGTGTGCCGTCACCGGGCCTCGTCCAGTGTGCCGTCACCGGGCCTCGTCCAGTGTCCGCCGTCACCGGGCCTCGTCCAGTGTGCCGTCACCGGGCCTCGTCCAGTGTGCCGTCACCGGGCCTCGTCCAGTGTGCCGTCACCGGGCCTCGTCCAGTGTGCCGTCACCGGGCCTCGTCCAGTGTGCCGTCACCGGGCCTCGTCCAGTGTGCCGTCACCGGGCCTCGTCCAGTGTGCCGTCACCGGGCCTCGTCCAGTGTGCCGTCACCGGGCCTCGTCCAGTGTGCCGTCACCGGGCCTCGTCCAGTGTCGTCACCGGGCCTCGTCCAGTGTGCCGTCACCGGGCCTCGTCCAGTGTGCCGTCACCGGGCCTCGTCCAGTGTGCCGCCACCGGGCCTCGTCCAGTGTGCCGTCACCGGGACTCGTCCAGTGTGCCGTCACCGGACCTCGTCCAGTGTGCCGTCACCGGGCCTCGTCCAGTGTGCCGCCACCGGGCCTCGTCCAGTGCGCCGTCACCGGGCCTCGTCCAGTGTGCCGTCACCGGGCCTCGTCCAGTGTGCCGTCACCGGGCCGGCCGCGTGCCAGCCGGGGCCGAGTTGCGTCAGCTGACGACAGCCGCCAGAGGAGTCGCCGTCGTTGGATGGTGGTCGCGCTTCAGACGGCGCCGCCGCGGCGGGCCGTGTCGCTCGCCGACCTGTGCTGACGGGACGACTGTCGACCCGGCCACACAGGCCGCCCGCTGATGCCATGTGGTCTAACCCGGCGACACAGGCCGCCCGCTGATGCCATGTGGTCTAACCCGACCATGCAGGCCGCCTACCGACGCCGTGTGGTCGTGTCTTGCGGGGTCCGCTCCCAACTGAACACTGGTCCCCAGCGCCTGCTTCCCCACAAGCAGAGCGCCTCCTCCCCCTCAGGGTCGGCGTCAAGCTTTCAGACCAGTGAACGTCTGCTGCTGACGGTTGTACTGGTGGGCTTCAAACGACCATATTGTTGACTGTGTTCACTTGGTTCACTTGTTGACTTCGTGTGCTGCCTCACCTCCCTGTGCGACACTGATTTCATCGAGCCCGCTGCTCACACTTGATACCTTCCTAACTAGCTGACCGACCTCGCGCTCTCTGGTTCACTGGCCTCGTGTTCTCGAGTGTGACTCCAATGTCCTACCATTGACTGCCCCGAAGCCCGCCATCTCGTACAAATTCCACTTCAATCAACTAACCAGCCCGTTCGACCAGCCGGCGCAGTGCCAGTACACTGGCAAGACGAAGCCAGTGGCTGGTCTCGCTGTTCTATTCCTGCTCGTCCCGCTCTGCTCCATCGGTCCGACGCTGTTCCATTCCACCCCGTCCCGCTGTACTCCGTCCGTCCGACGCTGTTCCCGCCATCGCATCGAGCACCCCATCTCCGTGGTTGCGTCCAGCGTCCGTCTCTGATCTCCAATATTGACACTTGTTTAGGCCTGGCCTTGCCCTGTGTTTCTCTGGTTCCAGTCTGAGCCCGATCGCGCTTGACCCTGATCCGTCTGCCCTCATTCTGACCCTGATGCTCTCAAATCGAGGCCAGGTCTGACTCTGACCCTGATTCCGTTTGGCCCTTGTCGATCTGATCCTGATTCTGACGCTACCTGACCCAGATTCTGTCTCACCCTGTCTAATCCTGCTTGACCCGACCGCACCTGACCTCGACCCGGTCTGCGGCTGACCTCGTCTGACCCTGACTGCCGCCTGCTACACCTGACCTCGACCCTTTCTGCCGCTGACCTCGTCTGACCCCGACTGCCGCCTGCCGCACCTGACCTCGACCCGGTCTGCCGCTGACCTCGTCTGACCCCGACTGCCGCCTGCCGCACCTGACCTCGACCCGATCTGCCGCTGACCTTGTCTGACCCTGACTGCCGCACCTGACCTCGACCCGGTCTGCCGCTAACCTGGTCTGACCCGGACTGCCGCTTGCCACAGCAGAGTCGGTGACCAACACGTCCGAGGGCGACGAGCGCAGCCTGCCCGAGGAGGCGGTGCTCTCGTACGAGCCGGTCCAGCACGTGGAGGTCAGCTACTGCCGACCGGTCATCATCCTGGGCCCGCTCAAGGATCGCATCAACGACGACCTCATCTCACAGTACCCGGACGACTTCGGCAGCTGCGTGCCGCGTGAGTGTTGCAGGCGGTCGGGCCGAGCGCCACGAGTGGGTGTCCAGAGGGACCAGACCGAGTGACCCCGCTGGGGTCCAAATGGGCGAGCCGAGCGACCAGGCTGACTCGACCGGGAGTCAGCCTCGGGTGACGTGAGTTGGTAGAGGCCAGTGGCCTTCCATCGTACGGTTGGTCACGGCGTGCAGGCTGCCATTTGAGGACTAGTCAGCATGTATACATGTACAGAGGTGAACGGTGTGCAGGCTAGCATTTGAGGACTAGTCAGCATGTATACATGTACAGAGGTGAACGGTGTGCAGGCTAGCATTTGAGGACGAGTCAGCATGTATACATGCACAGAGGTGAACGGTGTGCAGGCTAGCATCTGAGGCCTGAGGACTAGTCAGCATGTATACATGTACAGAGGTGAACGGTGTGCAGGCTAGCATCTGAGGTCTGAGGACTAGTCAGCATGTATACATGTACAGAGGTGAACGGTGTGCAGGCTAGCATCTGAGGTCTGAGGACTAGTCAGCATGTATACATGTACAGAGGTGAACGGTGTGCAGGCTAGCATCTGAGGTCTGAGGACTAGTCAGCATGTATACATGTACAGAGGTGAACGGTGTGCAGGCTAGCATTTGAGGACGAGTCAGCATGTATACATGCACAGAGGTGAACGGTGTGCAGGCTAGCATCTGAGGTCTGAGGACTAGTCAGCATGTATACATGTACAGAGGTGAACGGTGTGCAGGCTAGCATCTGAGGTCTGAGAACTAGTCAGCATGTATACATGTACAGAGGCGGACGGTACCACACCGACCTCTGTATAGTTACGCTGTTGTGGAGGGGGGGGGGGGGGTGCTGGTGCCGACGGCAACTCAACATAGCGTGGCGTGCCGGCAGACACGACGCGAGCGTGTCGCGATGCCGAGGTCAACAACCGCGACTACCACTTCGTCGAGTCGAGGGAGCAGATGGAGCGCGACATCCAGAACCACCTGTTCATCGAGGCCGGCCAGTACAACGACAACCTTTACGGCACCAGCGTGGCCAGCGTGCGGGAGGTGGCCGAGGAGGTATGTCATGTGGCCAAGCGTCAGATCCGCCGCCATTCGCGCGTGTGGGAGGTGGCCGAGGAGGTATGTCACGTGGCCAAGCGTCAGACCCACCGCCACTCGTGCGTGTGGTGACGTAAGAACCTACAGGCTGGTTTATTTGTTAGCTGCTAGTAACAGAAAAGTCCTAAAAAGGTGTGTTTCCTGGCGGATTTCAAAATGCATGCTTGGGAAGAAATAATGTCAGCTTTATGGTATATTTCTCGAATTGCTGATATTGGCAACACCAGAAGTATGATAGCTTTAACCCGTCAGTTCTGAGACCACCATGCGTAAGCGGTATGCCGCAATTTTTATGCAAATGAGCTATCCTTTCGGTAACTCAGTCTTGTGTGAATATCTATCGTGTCGTGAGGGCAACAAAGGCTCCAGTTTGATGAATAGCTGTAAAGCTTTTTCCTCTGCCAGACTGATTCGGCTGCTGGTTCATCACGAAGGCCGCTAACGCTCCGTTGTTGACGTGACCGAGATTACTTGGCTGGGTGGCTGCACATGTGAAGTCATGTGTTTAGGTTCGATCCGCATTCCATCTATCCGTGTTCCATCCGCATTGCGCAGTGGCTTTTTGAAGCAAAGGCAGCGCAAAACCAAACAAACTGAACATGACAAGGTTTTTGCTCTGTTTATTCCTGTTTAGTCCGAAAGTTGTGTTGTTTTCCGATATGACCTAGAGTAGTTAAATCGGACCGTATGTCGACGTCTTTTTTTTCCTTTTCTATCCTGTGCCAGGTGCAGGTGCTAAATGACAAAACCTGGTCGATGCGCCCTAAAACTAAAATGACCTGTATCAGGTAGTTTCGCGAAATCAAGCCTGTCCATGTGTATAGGTCATAACTTGCGCAGAACTAAGGAACTCCGAGATGTCCTGAAGGTGCTGCGACCAGCGCCCATACCATGCAAATGCTGACCACTTGTGCGTTCCGCAACAAGTTGCAATAATTGCCGTACGCATTACGTACGTACGCATAGATATATATATATATATATATATATATATATATATATATATATATATATATATATATATATATATCTACCCTGACTGCAGCGTGAGTTGACCGGCTGCTGTTCTGTCCTCAGCAATGTCGGCTGCTGTTTGTCCTCAGCAATGCATCTCCCCTGTCGAGTTGACTGGCTGCTGTTTGTCCTCAGCAATGTCGGCTGCTGTTTGTCCTCAGCAATGCATCTCCCCTGTCGAGTTGACTGGCTGCTGTTTGTCCTCAGCAAAAAAAGCACTGTATCCTGGACGTGAGCGGCAACGCCATAAAACGGCTGCACGTGGCCCAGCTGTACCCGATCGCCATCTTCATCAGGCCACGCTCCGTCGAAGTGATCATGTGAGTAGCTGGGATGTCGTAATGTTAGTGACCATGTGATTATGTGAGTGGCTGGGATGTCGTAATGTGAGTGACCATGTGATTATATGAGTAGCTGGGATGTCGTAATGTTAGTGACCATGTGATTATGTGAGTGACTGGGAGGTTTTAATGTTAGTGATCATGATGTGATCATGTGAATGTCTGGAAGGTCGTAATGCCTGTGACCATGATGTGATCATGTGTTGGCTGGGAGGTCGTAATGCTGGTGACCATGGTGTGATCATGTGAGCGGCTGGGGTTCGTAATGCGAGTGACGATGATGTGATCACCTGTATCCATCCTATTGTGACTCCTGTGCTGGTCAGTTGACTAGTTCGGCGAGTTCTGGATCACGTGTGAGAATTTGAACTGGCCGGCAACAGCCTTCGTCACTTCTGACCCGACTACGGCCCGATCGGACCGTCCTGCATTGTACGTGCTGGGAACTAAGCTGGGCCGTCCTCCACTGTGGTGCGCGCTAGGGTGTGGACCGAGCCGTCTTCCACTGTGGTGTGTGTTGATGAGTTGGTCGGGCGGTCCTCCATTGTGGTGTCGGCTGGGAAGCTGTTCCGTCGGCGGAAGCTGTCGTCGTTGCATTAGCCGCGCGCCTACCTCACATGTCACGTGACCGATGGGATCATGCCCGTTTGATCCCGTACCACCCCATATGACGGCCAGTGTGATGAAATCAGACTGGACAAAGTGCCTTCGAGGCGGAGGTTCGCTTCAGAGTCGGTATCAGCGTCGTCGGTTGGATGTTTTGCGTCCCGTCTCGCATCTGGCGGGCGGCGCAGTATATGGTGCAGAAATAGCCTGCAACTCGGAATGTTCAGGCTTTTATTACGCTGCTCCTTGGAATATTGCTGCCTTCTAATGCATGCCATTGGCATCTGTTATCCCTGTGTTGCCGTCATTCGTACAGCATGTGCTCTGTTGCAGGGAGTGGAACAAGCGACTGACGGAGGACCAGGCCAAGAAGATGTTCGAGAAGTGTCAGAAACTGGAGGGAGAGTTCAGCGAGTTCTTCACAAGTAAGATGCGCCGAGATCGTCACGGATGGGTTGGGTTTGTGGCAATTTGACTTGAAGTGCTTGTTCTCTTTATCGGGTCGATCCTTCTGCTGCGAAGTTGTAGATTCTTCAATGCTGCCAATGCTCGTTTATTTCTGCTTTCATGGCTTAGAACAGCTGCCTGTGTGTCCGTTATGTTCCTCTTGACCAATTTATTATCGGACACACTGCACAAAGACGCGGATGGGTATATACTGAGGGTGGTGATCTCTATTTCAGGTATCGTCACCGGTGACACCCCCGAGGAGGTCTACGAAAAAGTGAAAGACACTATTCGCGAGCAGGGTACCAACCGCATCTGGATCCCCTCGAAAGAGAAGCTGTGAGCGGACTTTGTGGCCGGCGAGTGGCCGGCGCCCGGCGCTCTGTAGGCGGCGGCGCCGCCTGCTCCGAGCTTTATATTTTGTGCGAGCGGATCGGTAGCGCCGCTAGCGCCGCCGGCGGACGTCAGACGAATCTCAGAAGTGTAGCGGCCGCGGCGCGGGCCTGCTCGGCTGGCGAGCGAAGCCCGTCGCCGCCGGCCGGCTGTTGTTGGTTGTTACAGAGTGTCGTCGGTAGGGATCGCGGCGGCGGCCGCGCCCTCTCTCCGCGGTCGGCGGCGCGCGCTCTGCTCGCTGCCTGGTCGGGGGCCGTCGTTATTGAGACACCCCTCCCCTGCCCTCCCTTCCCCGGGCCTCCCGCGGCTCGCCTGTTGTGTCGAACACTTTGTGCGCGCTGCGGCTACTGTGCGTGTAGGTAGGCCTGAGCCGTTCCCGCCCCCACCTTGCCCCGCTTCCATTCGCCGTCTTATTGCGTCTGTATCTGTGGAAAGCACGTCACGCTCTGCGGTCGGCTGGCTCGCTTCGTCGCGGGGGTGCAGTGGAGGAATGGCCGTGTCGCTCTGTCCGAAGGAGGTGCCCGCGAGCGGGCCGTTCCATAAGATGTGATAATTCTCATTCTCCCCGATTTTAGTGTTGAATTGATTGTGCCCTTTGCGTTGACGCCGCGCGCCCGCTCACCCGCATCACATGTTCTGCATAGTGTCGGTAGCTTCTCATTCATTTTTAGTAATTTATATTTCCAGAATATGGTTGTGTGTCATACGTGTCTCCTCGTAAATCCCGACAGGTGTCAGGCTAGTGCGTCGTGCAATCTCCCGATGGTATCCCCAGGCACTCGTGTATGTGTGGGTGTGTGTTTGTGTGTGTGCGTGCGTGCGTGTGTATGTGTGGAAAATGTGTCAAATTATATTGTAACAATAGGCGATGTGTAAATAGAAGTATTATCGAGTCTGTTCTGTGGCGTGTCCACTTCCGACGTGTCGCTGCATGGTTCCGTCTGGTATCCAAGGGTCGGTCGGAAAGATCGTCCGTCCCGCGTGCAGTGCTGACCAGGACGTCACGCAGTCTTGTGTCAGAAGCACAAGACCGTATTGGTGCCAGAGCGGCGCCGTGGCAGCCCTTCAGGGGGCCAACGAGGCCTATCTGGTTGGGCTTTTCGAGGGTGCAGACCTGCGTGCTATTCACGCCAAGCGCGTGACCATCACGCCTGAGGACATACCGTTGGCTCGCCGTATCCGTGGGAAGCGCGCCTGAAACGGGTCGTGTGGTGGCATTGTGGTGACGCGAAGCAGGTCCTCGGGGCCAGACGTTTCACGATCGGAATGCGTCTCGATGTGGCACGTGTCGACCGTTTGACGTCAATCCGCCGGGCCGGTGTAGACGCGCCCGAATGACGTCAGAACTGGGCGATTGCGGGTCGTACACATTTCGACCACAATTTTCCCATCGGCGCTCGGCAGTAGTCACGCTTTAGCATTTCTCGGCAGGTTCTGTCGGCTGTTCAATGTCGTCATCTTCAAAAGGGGAACAAGTTCAAGACAGACCATTGGTCAGCTGATTTAGCAATCAATCACTCACTTGACGTTCTTATATGTCCTCACGTTTACTTACATTAAACGACGCCCCGTAGCGCAGGCTTCAGCGGTCTGAATCTGCCAATGAGCAAGAGAAAATCAGTTACAGAACTTCAGGAATGGGACACTGCGCTCCATCTCGCTCCCTGTTCGTCATTGCAGGGTCACGCCACCAGCGAGAGGTTGAGGGCGGCCACCCCATCCCCTATCGTGAATGAGGCGGGTGAACATATCTCTTCACGCTCCACCCAATCCCCTACTCCTGAAATGCTAGACGGCTCTATGGATAAACGGATAACAGCGGCTCATAACGTTGCCCGGATGCCCTAGTTCAGGAAGTCCATTGGCATTATTGCCTACATCCCTGAGGACAACGAGAAGGTTGGTACATCAAACAGATGGCGTCTGCGATGCCCCTGCAGCTTGCGGAAAAAAAACCTAGTGCCAGCAGAGGCTCCAGCATTATATCCTAAGGTCTTACGGTCCTAGGTCCTAAGGTCCTACGACAGGAAGGCCGAGTGTCCCTAATGTTCATGTAGACAGCCCACCCAAGGGTGGCGCTTTCGGGGAGCGTGGGGTGAACATATGGCTTCACCTCTTGGGTGTGAGGAGGCCCTTTTCACAAATAGCTCCGCCGAGGAGGACGCGGGGGTGAGAGAAGAATTTCCCAGGAAATGAGATAATGTTAATATGCTTAGGAGATGAGGAGTTCAGGTGTAATGTCCTGAAGATGAGGCTCCTCGGAGACGGATGAGGGCTCTGAGACTGCTAATATAATTTGGAAGAGGAGGCACGAGATGGGAAGGGAAGCCCTCCAGGATAGAAGAGACGAGTGAGGAGGACTCTAAAATATGGGACATAGCCTCAGCACAAAAGAGGAGGAAACCAAGACTGGCAAGAAGGGTTCCAGAAAATGTGGGCCTCCAAAACGGAACAGAAAGCCCGTTATTTCGAAGAGATCTGCGAGAGAGGCCCCTAATTTATGAGAGAAGTCCCCCCTCCCCCAGATTGCAAACGGAGCCCCCAAGACGGCAAGGAGTCCGCCTGGGATAGAAAGGGAGGCTCCCGATGGGGAGGGGTCCACAGGATGGGAGACGAAATCCAGAATTAGACTGGCAATGAGGCCTCGGGATGGAAGAGAAAGCCCCCAAGATATGGGAGGATGCCTGTAATTTAGAAGAAGAAAAAACAGGACAGTGGTGCAACCAGGATTTTCTTAAGCACAGCCCGTACAAAAAAGTGTTATGAAGCAGACTTCTTTCGGCGCACGAAGCGCTGTGAAAATTTCTGGCTTCCGTGGTGAAAATCTTAAAATGTATTGTTTGATCCAGTGCATATTTGGTTTCTAAGGGGGGGGTGTCCGACCCGGACCCCCCCCCCCCCTTGCTGCACCTCTGCTCCAGTACGTCTCTGTTCTCATTTGATTTGGAATTCAATCAGAAGACTTCTTTCGTCTTGTGCATTTTCAATGGAAATAACGTTACTTTACTTTTGTCGGTAATTTGGCAGGATTTTGAAGGAAAAGTAAATGAATGAAAATGGCAGCTGAGGAATCTGTATGAAAGATGGCGGCACCCTGTGGATGTTCACCGCTATTTGTGTTCTTGTTAATTTTAGGTTATATAAGATCGGCATTAGCTTTCGATACGTTTAATGAGTCTTTGTTGATTAAGCCCTTTGGTAGTGGTCATGTCTTCACCCAGTTTGAATTTGTCATCAACTCCAAACAAGTTGCTGGTAAGCATTGAACTTCGATTTGGTGAGAGGATTTTCTAAGGTTTTCAAACAAGAACCTTCCTAGGTAGGTAATATGCTTATAGTTGAAGATATTTATAGTTTAAACTTCAGAATGCATAAAGCGGACCTTCGTGAAAAGAACCCTTCAATTGTTTGTCAGGTTTGTCATTTAGTATTTACAGGAATTAGGGATGAGTCAGACAAAATATGTTTCAAAATTAGATGTGTAGTTTGCATCAACCAGAGAAAATGCAATCCATAACCCATTCAATGGAGGGTATAAATTGCACATGATCACATTCCTACCAATCTAGAACAAAACCTACATCTAAACTGTGACCACCACCAATATTTGTAACACATTTTTAACATCAAAATGTCAAGGCTTAAGAGTCATAAAGTCATAAAGTATTAAGGCTTAATAAGAGCCACAGGGGCCCATCTGGGTTAAGCCTATCTAGAAAAGGTACTAGAATGTACATACTCCCACCCCAATCAATCCCTTATCCCAAGTTCCGAGGAAGCTATATATCCCAGCCCATCTAACACCACTCACTTGCTACCGCCTAACACCCTCATAATCACAAGCTCCTCCCATCACACCCATCGTGCCACCATAGACAACCTCATCAGCATCACATCCCGAAGGAAGGTGCCGAATCCACTGCTAGGCACATCCCACAGAAATTCATAAAGCGTTCAGACTTAATAAGAGACTCACGTGCTATTGCATAATACACTCAACAATTACAAACTCCTCCCATCATACACATTGTGCTACCATAGACAATCTCATCAGTATCACATCCCGAAGGAAGGTGCTGAATCCACTGCTAGGTACACCCTATATAAAGTTATAAAGCATTTAGACTTAATAAGAGACTCACTTGCTATTCCATAACACAGTCAACAATTACAAACTCCTCCCAACTCCCACTCCTCCCTGTCGATCAACCTTCCTGGAATACAGAAAACAACCCTATTCTTATAATGATTGTCTATGCCGTTTTTAAAGTGACAGGGCCCATCTTTATTTAGACTATGCATGGAAGATATCAGAATAGAAAAGACACTGGAACCTCTGATGCATGTCATTTTCTGAGTTCTAAAGAAATAATTTCCCATTGTGTTAGTTTCTAGAATGATTTTCCAGTGATAAGCACAGCCCAAGACATCTACTAGCATCAATCCTACCTCATTTATCCTAATTATTATCATCATATTGCACAACTCAGAATTCAATATTAACATCCTTGGACTGAGTTAATTTGAATTAATTTATCCATCTAGTTCTATAGAAGCTGTTGACCCCATTATGTTCCCTAGGCTATCTCATCAGCATCATATACCTGAAGGAAGGTACTGAATCCACTGCTATGTACACCTGCTACTAGCATGATGCCCTATTTATAAGCATGATCTAAGCTACCAAATCTCAATTACATGCCATTCATTCAAATTCTCATCAGCTACTGCTCACTGGGCAGCTTATTTGGTAAATTTTTGATAAAAGGTGTTTTGGGATTTTTGGAATTGTTTTTCAGAATATGATGTTCATGAATGTGACTAAGAAGATTTAGCCACTCATTTTTGGTGCTGATGCTTACTTTTCAATTTGAACGATGACGTCACATCTGTACTGTGTGATGACATCATAGGTATGGCACTGAGGCTTCGACTGGCTAATGCTACAAATGGTTCACATGCCTTAATGAGATGGTTGAAGTAGCTTAACCTAACCTAACCTCATGGTGCATTATATAAATTATAGCTATGATAAACCAAGAGGTAAGCAGGTTAGGTTAGGTTAAGCTACTTCGACCATCTCATTAAGTCATACTCAAAGTCATACAGTGTTAAGGCTTAATAAGAGCCACAGGGGCCCATCTGGGTTAAGCCTATCTGGAAAAGGTACTAGAAATGTACATACTCTCACCCCAATCAATCCTTTATCTCAAGTTCCTAGGAAGCTATATATCACAGCCTATCTAGCACCAATTCACTTGCTATTGCATAACACACTCCCATTGTGCTACCATAGACAATCTCATCAATATCACATCCGGAAGGAAGGTGCTGAATCCACTGCTAGGTACACCCTATATAAAGTTATAAGGCATTTAGACTTAATAAGAGACTCACTTGCTATTGCATAACACACTCAACAATTACAAACTCCTCCCATCATACCCATTGTGCTACCATAGACAATCTCATCAGCATCACATCCTGAAGGAAGGTGCTGAACCCACTGCTAGGTACACCCTATATAAAGTTATAAAGCATTTAGACTTAATAAGAGACTCACTTGCTATTGCATAACACACTCAACAATTACAAACTCCTCTCATCATACCCATTGTGCTAACATAGACAATCTCATCAGTATCACATCCTGAAGGAAGGTGCTGAATCCACTACTAGATACACCCTATATAAAGTTATAAAGCATTTAGACTTAATAAGAGACCCAAGGGCCCATCCAGTTAAGTCTGTAAATGGAAGATAATATAAGCCTGGTAAAAAGACCCTCCCCAACCATCCCACATCCTGAAGAACCAGTCCTCCAATATCCCACACACCTATCAATGCCTATCTACCCTAGCTTTCCAGCCCTATTCCCCTGATCTCTCTTAACACATGTGGATTGAATGCCTTATCAATAATTTTCAAACTGCATCCATGCCTGCTTAAAGGGGTCTGTGCCATGCACACTTACATAACATAAATCTCACCCCATCCATCACAAATTAGAACTCAAAAACTAGATTTTCCTGTCTAAAAATTTATCCACCCTACTTTTAAATACATTCATTGAGGAACTCCTCACAACATCAGCAGGCAGCCCATTCCACTGATCAACAACCCTTTGACTGAAGACCTGTTGTCACTTAACTGTCCTACACCTCAACTTGTCTAACCTGAATTGATGACCCCTATGTGATACTCTAAACTGAAGAGCGCCATTTAAATTGACCTGATCTAGTCCTTTTGTACATTTCAATTTTGTACATTTTGTTTTCAACTACAATTTCAATTTCATTTTCAATTTTGTTTTCAATTACAATTTTGTACATTTCAATCATGTCCCCCCTTAATCTCCTATACTTGAGTGAGTACATATCTAATGCCACAAGCCTTTCTCCATATTCTAAGTTACCTATTCCACTGATGAGTCTAGTTGCTTTGTGCTGCACTCTCTCTAAGTTGTCTATATCTTTCTAGGTAGGGCTCCAAGATTGTACAGAATATTCCAAGTGGGGTCGCATGTATGCTAAGTACAGTTTTTGTATGACTTCCTTGCTCTTATACTCATGACTTCCTTACTCTTATACTAAAAGGTATGTGAACATCCCTAGTCTGCAAGGTACTCAAATCAATTATCAAGGATAGAATGGTTAGTTTTCTGGAAGGAATCAGATTGATTCAAGATACTCAACATGGGTTTAGAAAAGGGAGATTGTGTCTCACAAATCTCTTGGACTTTTTGAATTTTGCCACAGAACAATTTGATCAGGGAAATCAGGTTGATGTAGCATATCTTGACTTTAGTAAGGCCTTTGACAAGGTACCCCACAAACGGTTAATGATGCAGCTTCAGGTCCATGGCATTGCAGGTAGCATCCTAAAATGGATAGAGTTGTGGCTTTCAGATAGACAGCAGAGAGTAATGCTAAATGGTACAAAGTCATCATGGCAAAATGTTCTTAGTGGAGTCCCTCAGGGGTCGGTACTGGGGCAACTATTGTTCATTATATTTGTGAATAGCATTGAATGTGGCCTAAGCAGTAAGGTTTTGAAATTTGCGGATGATTTGAAGATCTTTAGGGCAATAACAGGGCACAATGAGCAGGTTTTGCTGCAGAACGACTTAGCCAAGCTTGTGAAGTGGTCTGAAAAATGGCAAATTAAGTTTAATTTTGATAAGTGCAAAGTCATGCATTTCGGTAGGCAGAATATGAAGGTGCCATACTTGATGGGTGGCCAAGTATTATCTGTGACTCAGCAGGAGAAGGACTTAGGTGTTATTTTGAACACAAAATTGGGGGCATCAGAACTGACCAAAGAAGCCAGGAAAAAGGCACTAAGAATGCTTGGGGCAATACAGAGGAATGTGTCATACAAAAGTGAGGAGGTCATCAGGAAGCTTTACTGTGCATATATCAGGCCACATTTAGAATACTGTGTCCAAGCTTGGTCCCCTAGTTATGAGAAAGATTGTTGGCTTTTAGAGAGAGTACAAAAGAGGGCAACAAAAATGGTTAATGGTATAGGCAACCTGGCATATGAGGAAAGATTGAAGAAATTGAATATGTTTTCACTTAGATATAGAAGGCTGAGAGGAGATCTCATCGAGGTTTTTAAATTTGTTCATGGTCAGGAACAGGGATATCTCAGGGAAATGTTTGAATTTAACAGAAATGATGCAATTAGAGGTCATCAATTCAAAATTAAAGTTCATCACAGCAGGACAAGGTTAAGACAGTCTTTCTTCACCAACAGGGTAGTCGAACACTGGAACCAGCTTCCAGGAACCATTGTCAGTAGCAACACACTGAACATCTTTAAAAACGGCATAGACAATCATTATAAGAAAAGGGGGCTTGTTTTTCTGTATTCCAGGGAGGGCTGATATACAGATTTGGTGGGCAACTGGTCCAGTGTCCAAAAGTGCAACCAAGAAGGGCCCTTGTGGCTCATAGTTGCACTGATCTTTTATGTCTTTATGTCTTTATGTGAACCATTTGTAGCATTAGCTAGTCAACCTAACCTCATGACACATTATATAAATTATAGCTATGATAACCCAAGAGGTAAGCAGGTTTGGTTAGGTTAGGCTAGGTTGGATTAGGTTAGTTCAGGTTAAGCTACTTTGACCATCTCATTAAGGTATGTGAACCGTTTGTGGCATCAGCCAGTCAAAGTCTCAGTGCCATACCTATGACGTCATTACACCATACCAATGTGACGTCATCATCCAAATTGAAAAGTAAGCATCAGCACCGAAAATGTTGACCGCATCTTCTTAGTCATGTTCATAAACATCATATTCTGAAAAAGTATTCCCAAAATTCCCAAAACACCTTTTACCAAAAATTTGAAATTTGAAGACAAAAATTGAACCTTCAAAAACTTGTTGCATTTTGTTGTCCTACATCTTGACTTCATATCATATGGCTTTGGTTTTTGAACCATTCTCTGACTTCACTGGATCATAAATATGAATGTTTTGAAAGATCTGTACTTTGGCTTGTGTCATCAAGCCTTCAATGAACTAAGATTGTAAATACAGCATACACGAGCAAGATGCAGGCTTGACATTGAGGAACATATACATTATTGCACATGCTAATTCATGCAGGTCACTTGGTTCCAACAATCAACTACACAGATACATATAGGGGTGGGTCATAGTATCCTAACATGACATGTACATTGACAGGCATAGGGGACATGGCAAACATTGCACTTAAGATATCATTGAAGGACATTTATATTTGGGTCACTAACCTCACTTTGAGTCTCGCATTTAAAACAATGCAATTATTTTCCCTTTGAATGTGCAAGCCAATTTTCAACCAGTAGATTAACAGATAGGGCAGGAGTGCAGCATGCAGTCCCATATCTGGCTCAGTAAGAACTTTCCCATGCCTTGGCTCAAAGGTGGCAAGAGCAGCCATATTTCAATGGCCTCTCTAACTATGTGTCTGCTCCAGGAGGATTCATATATCACTCCTTGATCTCTTATACTTCAGTGATTGCATATCTAATGCCATAAGCCTTTCTCCATTTTCTAAATTGTGTAGTCTGCTGATAAGCCTAATAGCTTTGTACTTCACTGTTTCTTGCATACCTATATCCCTTTCTAAGGAAGCACTCCATACCTCTGCACAACATTCCAAGTGAGGTTGCAGTATTAATGTAGAAGAAGCTCCAGGGCACAAATTGGAGGAAAACAGGTATGGACTATGCTTGTTGAAGCTTACCAAGCAACGTCTTCTACAGTTGTTTTAGGAAATCACATATCAGGTAAATATGCATGGTTTAAAATTACACCATTCAGGTAGCATCAACATGCAGGTGACACAGACTCCTTTAGAGATGTAATGATATTAGGCAATCCAGCATCAGTATGCTAAGTTAGCTTAGGCTCGGTTAGTTTTTGTGTGTTTTCTGTGTCTGTTTTCTGTGCTTTCTTCATTGTGTACTTCCCAAACCAATTATATTTTCATACACTTCCTAGCATTCTAATCACCCTGTTCCTAGCTATGTTGCATTGTTTTTGGCTTTAATGTCCCCTGAAATTAACATGGCTCCACCTTTTTTTCTTCTGTGGCATCCAGTTCACTACCCCCATTAATAAGTTTTAAACAAAATTACTTAGCCTATGTGCAACAACACTTGGATTGTTGTGTACAAGCATGGAGTCCTTGCTTAGCAATAGGTAAGCAAGCATGGAGTACCTATAGCAATAGGTATAGGTATGCTAGAAAGAGTGCAGTGCAAAGTTACTAGGCTAATCAGTGGAAAAGAAGATTTAGAATATGGAGAGAGGCTTATGACATTAGATATGTATTCATGCAAGCAGGGGAGATTAAGCAGTTATATGATTGAGATGTTTAAAATAGTAAATGGATTAGATACTGTTAGTCTGCATGATGATGTTCTGTTTAGGGTATCACATAGGGCTATCAATTCAGGTTAGAGAAGTCAAGATGTAGGATGTTTAAATACCAACAAGATTTCAGTCAAAGGGTGGTTGATAATTGAATTGACTGCCTGGACATATGGTGTGGGAGTCCCTCACTGAGTGTGTTTATTTAAAAGTATGGTAGATAAATTATCTAGGTCAAATACCCTTACATTTGAATTATAAGATGTGCAGTAGGGAGATGGGAAATTGGGTGGATGTCGTGCAGTGTTTAAACATAAATATAGATGCCAGGTGGTTCATGGCCTCCACTTTGGGGGTTAACCATGAGCTATATGAGAAAAGGGCATTGTTCACTCCACTTTGCGCAAGGATGCCTATGATCCATCCAATGTTCATGTGCCAAGTGCATATACAAAGTTGGTTTTTGGTGCACATCAAACCGTCATAGGTAGTGGAAGGCATATACCTGACTGAATCTCCGGCGATAGTCCAGATATCAATTTTGATTGCATATATAATTTGGATGAGGTTTTGCCACGGAAAATTCGGCAACGTTGCGGGGCGCAGCTGTAAGCTGGCCGCACAAACCCCCTGTGGGAGGGTGGGGGTAGTGGTGTCTGCCCAGCATCAGCAGCCGACATATCCGCTGTTATACGTGACCTGACACCGGCCAGGTACACCTTAATAACTTCTGGTTCGGGAGTGATGTCTCACGTGCGATTGTCATCTCTTGCTATGCTGTAGCGCCGCATAGTTTTCTAAAATAGTCTGGAGTCTGTGTGTATAGGCTTTAGTAAATCTGTAGTCTGTAGTTTGTCACAATAGTCTGTGGCTAATAACTGTTGAGATTAAAGTTCGTGTGCATGAATGACAACAGTTCTGATGCGGTTGCGCAGTCGATGACAGGTGGCGCGGTCTTCATATGAGCGGTGCCACTGTCAGTCGGTACTGGCGGTGTTCATGGCGACCCTCGGCTCCCTCGGCTCCCTCGGCTCCGGCACGTCACGGATCCACGCGTCTATGTGATCACCATCGTCGATGCGCCCTAAAGCCCACGGATCCACGCGTGGCTGGAGATCCCGGGTGGGTCGGGGGTCTGGGCCCGCCTGGTTTGGCTGGAGATCCCGGGTGGGTCGGGGGTCTGGACCCGCCTGGTTTGGCTGGAGATCCCGGGTGGGTCGGGGGTCTGGACCCGCCTGGTTTGGCTGGAGATCCCGGGTGGGTCGGGGGTCTGGACCCGCCTGGTTTGGCACCCTGCTAATGTTAACTCGTCATTTCCCCTATTCAATCTTAAAATCTCTTGAAAATAGGGACTTGAGCGCCCTGGCTTCGTGAGAGATATCCAGTCTTGGATCCACGGACAGTGCGGTACCTCAGAGCGCACGCGCCGCTCGGGGCCTTGGCTATCCACCATTTCTAAATGAAATGTCTAGCTTCGAGTTGACGTGGTTGGCTTCATCAGACTGAACCAAGGCTGCTGGCAATAATTTAGCTCATCTCAGTTGGTTCGGTTCCATGATCGTATGATGCGTTCCGTGATCTTCCGGTGCGATTTTGGGATATGTGTGGTCGTAATAATAGGCTGATGGGATGGCATCAAGAACTTTTGGACATGATTCTACAAGCTGCAGGTTTGTGATAATATGAGCAAGTATGGATGGGAAGAAAAAGTTGAGTGGGTTTATCTTTTCGTTGATAGAGTTGTAACTCATTAAGGAGTGTAAGGTAGTCAGCAACGGTGGTAGATTCCACAAGCACGTCGGATTTCGCAACGTCGACATTAAGGCCACTGAGAAGCATTAGAAGTTTTCCAATGGACTTGATCTCTAGTAGGGGGGGGGCGTTGATGGCCGAGTGGTTAGGGCATTGATGGCCTTTTTAATCCCTAGCCTAACCTAACATCCTTTCTTCAGCAAAACAAAGCCACTTATTTTAGGCAAAAATGCCTCTAGATATATTTTTCATGGTCACATTTCCCACAGGAATGCAACCAAGTCCAATGCCTCATAGTCTTAATTGTGTTCAGAAGTTTGTTGCTACAATATTTTTCCTTCTTGAAATGCCATATTGAGCTTAGAGGAAAAATACTCGTGCTTATTTGTTTGAAGTGTTTACTTGACCTGTAGGCGAAGCTATATCTCTGCTGGTGGTTGTAATAAAAATAGGCATAAGCACATATTAAGGTGGTTTCTTAACACCTGATGCCGTCACCTATTTGCTATTAGAATAGGCACCAGTAAACCATTCACATCAGGCATTGACACACACTTTTTGCAAGGGGGACAAGAGGAATTTTTAGGTTGATCTTGTCCATGCAACACTATGGGCATAATGCTAATTTCCATGAAGCTTGGGTGTGAAATTTTAATGTGAAGTTCACATTTGCATCCCCAGTTCCCTACAGTGGTAATGCTTATGTTCACCCATGTGAATGATGAATGCTTGTGACCTTTTTTTGATGATTGCAGAAAGTCTTTCCTCACTAAAAATGGTATGCTTCATTCACTGACTACATGTATGAAGTTTCCCCAGTGACGTCACTGGACATTCATGAACCACTACCATTCACCAGCTGCAGGTTTAATTTCACATCCTCACAGCAGTGGTGGTTCATGGTGTCGATGCTGTTGTGAAGTTTAGGTATGTTCAAAAACAATGTATTCAATCGTTAATTAATGAAATATTGTGCTGCTGAGCTCGATGTCAACGAGATCAGCCGCCCTGCCTTGTCGAGAGAATAACCGAAGACATTGGGGAGCGCAAATGACAGATGCCATTCAGTCAAAGCAAAATTCATTGTAGTGGGTTACTTGAGGACGTGATGCAGAGTCCTTCATTGCATGTGTTTGAGACAAGGATCGATGTTTTCTTCAGGAGCCAGGATATTATATTTGATTAGGTGGATATAAGCTCTATGAATGTTTGTATTATGTGATGCAAACCCAAAACAACAACAAGAACAAAAAACAGCGAAACTAGATATATTGCCTGCCAATGAACAGATTGTTGTCCTCTATGGAATTCAACCTGCTAATTTCTGTACACCAGCATATCTGACGTTTTGAAATGGTCTATGCTAAGTTATTTATGATAAGTGCTTCTGTGCTTGTTTGCTTTGCTTGTGAACGTTAAATCCATCAAAATCGAATTATTCTTGATCGATTGATTGATTGATTGGTCACTTGACCAATGGCTTCAATATGCATGCAATAAAAGTGTGTAGCCAAATATGACACAGCCCAGAAGAAGGCATTTGCGACTGAAGTAAACTGACCGCTATCTCAACTGGAATATTTATAATCAGTTACTGCATGTCAGCAGAAGGCGACTTCCGTCGGCAGGTCCACACTACCACCTGGTGCCGCGGCAGCTGGGAGAGGTGATCTCGGGACACCACGTGCGCGAGCTTCACCTGTCGCTGACCCAGGGCTTCTGGCGGCACCGCATCTGGGGCTACCCGCCGCGCCAGGCGGGCACAGGTGCCCAGCTGTGGGTCTGGTTCCGGTCCGACACCCCCGAGTGAGTGTGTAGCAGCTACTGAAGGGTGGGCCGTGCCAGGCGCGCACCCAGAATTTTGTCTGAGGGGACCCGATTAAAATGCATCCTTTGATTTAGTATAAAATCTGAAATGTTAACCCATTTGGCTTTTTTATTGTTTACTTGCACACTCCACTTGGCTCTATAATATTGCAGATCGTGCAGAGTGCTTGTATTTCAATAAAGAACAAAGGACCTAACTAGGCCCATCTGCCACTTCATTGCGACCATCAACTTACGCGCACAACCTCAGAATGGTGCCAGGACCGTGCTGCCAGGTGACTGCGCACATGCTTTGTGCACGTGCGCCGTGACTGCCGTCTCTGCAAATCTGTCGTCAGCTTATATTTTCCTGCCAGATCACGCAACTAGATTACAGTAACGGCCAAAACAACTTCGCGAACGTGGTATATTCTTGTTTGTTGTCGTTGACGTAACAATGCGTTCAAATAAACTATGAAACCGCCAAGATGCGTTGAAAGGTCAAATACGAAATCATGCTTAAGTTGTAGGGCATGGTCTTTAAAACAGAACTTTTCACTAGACCCGCCATCCGTCTAGTCCGTGCCTGCGATGCAGGCCGTTGGAAGGGGCGCCCCCCCCCCCACCCCTTGAATGCCTCTGACCGATGCTGTGGAGAATCGTGGCCGATGGCCGATGAGCAGAGGCGGCATGTTCGTCGGCGGCTAAGATCGTCGTCGATATGTTGAATGTGTTGTTGAATGCATTGCTGGAGATCCCGGGTGGGTCGGATGGTCAGGACCACACCCTGGTTTGGCACCTTGCTAATGCTAATTTGTCATTTTCCCTATGAAATCTGAAAATATATCTTGAAAATAAGGACTTGAGCCCCCTTGGCTTCGTCAGAGACCTACAACCCTGATTGAATGTGTTGTCGAACGTGTTGAGCGTGTTGACTCCGTCCGGGTCCAGCCTGGTTGGCCTGGTGTTTGGTGTTGACCTCGGGTCGTGGTTGGCCTGGTGTTTGAGTGTGTTCGTCCGGGTCCAGCCTGGTCGGCCTGGTGTTCCTGTGAATCTAAAGCGGAAGTTGCAAGATGAGACGTCCACTGGTCACCACTTCACGTCGCCAATCATGGCGAATGCTTGACGATTCTATCCGACCCTTACCAATTAGTCATCTAAAGTCATGTGCACTACATCATGCTGGGGTGGATTGTGCGCGGTGTTGGGGAATGCTTGGCGATTCTAGCTGGCCTGACCAATTGGTCATCTAAAGCCGTGTGTACCTCATCATGCTGGGGTGGATTGTGCGCGGTGCATGCATGCTTTTGGTGTCTGATATGGCTGTCCTGTGGCATGCCTATCTGCGTGCAATTTGTGAGTCAGTCAGTACTGGGACGCCCACTGGCAGTCTTCTTCCATGTTGGGCCAGTGTTGGAGACTACCAGCATTGCATCCTCTGTGTTTAATTTTCCTAGGCGTCGCAATATTGGCATAACAGCAACGCGTGTGCATTTTCAGCGTGGACAAGGCATGGAGCAGTCTGGTGAACGCGTTGTCCGGCCTGTTCTGCGCCTCCCTCAACTTCATGGACGGAACAGTGACCGCCTCGCCTCACTTTGCGTATCGGCCAGCAGGTGGGGACACAGGCGCCTCGACGAGTCTTTCCCATCTACGGGAGGCCTGTCTGGAGTGATGCTAGGCTCTCCATTAGTATAGCAGTTGTCGAACGTGGTTTCAGTGGACATTTCGGTACATGTGACAGTCATCGAATGGCTGATCCAGAAACTTGGTTTTCGACCGGTCTTTAGGGTACAAATATCCGATTAAAAAAATATACTTCAGCTATCCGCTAAGTCAATGAGTCCACTTAAGACAATGATTGTTGGAGAAAATGTTTGCTTTTCGAGAAAATGCCATTTTAGGGTTAAAGGTGGGAAGATCGACATCTAGGAACATGGGCCCCATCCCACATTTAATCAAACTAGCAAAAGTATTTCACCAGCTAAAAAGCATGTGACACATCATGCACATTATGCGTCTATGGTTGGAGAGATGATGGGCTAGGTGCCGCACGGCTGTCCTATGGTGTGAGCCTGCATCGCGTGGTGCTGTGTGGCACCGTGTGACACCACATGACACTGTGGTACCGTGTGGCCTATGCGGTACTGTGACACCGTGTAGTACTGTGCGATGCCGGTACTGTGCGATGCCGGTACGTGTAGTACCGGCATCGCACAGTACCGTGTGGCACTATGCGATACAGTGTTGCACCGTATGGCACTGTGGCACCGCGTCGAGCGTGACATAATGCTCAGCGTGATGTCCTGCGGAACGTGACGTGTGGAAGCCGCCGTGACTCGACCTACGCGACTACGTGTAGCGCAGCGTGACGTACTGTAGCTGCCGTGACGTGGCTCGACGTGACGTGAGGCGTCGTGACGCGACCTTCGCGACTACGTGTAGCGCAGCGTGACGTACTGTAGCTGCCGTGACATCGCTCGACGTGACGTGACGTGAGGAAGCCGCCGTGACTCGACCTACGCGACTACGTGTAGCGCAGCGTGACGTGCTGTAGCTGCCGTGACATCGCTCGACGTGACGTGACGTGAGGAAGCCGCCGTGACTCGACCTACGCGACTACGTGTAGCGCAGCGTGACGTACTGTAGCTGCCGTGACATCGCTCGACGTGACGTGACGTGAGGAAGCCGCCGTGACTCGACCTACGCGACTACGTGTAGCGCAGCGTGACGTACTGTAGCTGCCGTGACATCGCTCGACGTGACGTGAGGCGCCGTGGCTTCTGTGACGTAGCATAGCTGCTGTGGCAGGTGTGGTGTCGGAGCCGGCAGACGTGGACAGCCGTCTGTTGCGGACGGCCAGCCTGCCGCGGGAGGCCACCTGCACGGAGAACCTGACACCCTGGCAGAAGCTGCTGCCCTGCGGCGCCAAGGTGCCATACACTGGTCCTCCTCCACCCGTAGTTGGGCCCCGGTAGCTCAGTCGGTAGGGCGTTGAACTCTTGATGGTATGATCGTGGGTTCGGATATCACAACCGACGGTATTACCGAATGTAACCGCGAACAACCGGTTTAGGAGGTTGGCGACGCTATATGTGGTCTGAGTTCAGTGCATCATACAACCCCGAGGTTAGTTTTCTTTCAGTTCGTAATACCGCCACCAACACGTCAGTTGGCGCCAGTGGTGTAGACTTACTTACTGGCTGACATCGGCGTCAGCTTCAGCTTGGTGAACCAAAAAGCATAGCTGTTCGGGCCATTAGAGGGTGGCGCCGACTGTTTGAAATGTGTAGGAAAATACGATCAGCTCCGAAATCAGCCGTTCCGCGACGGGCTTCAAGTCTAGGCGGGATTAGCAAACCACAAAGGGGCTGTCAAAGGGCGCCATGCAGGGGCCACTTACAGAGCCCTCTCTCCCAAGGTCCCCTTGCATGTTGTACTTTTCAGCCCATTTCTTAAATGTATTATTTGGACCACTTTTTTCATGGGACCCATGTGGCCTTGAGATAGTTCAGCGTCAGCAGTTCTCAGTGACTGCTCTGGGGCCCTATTCTGGCTCTGAGGGGCCTCCGGATATCCTCTGACTACTCACTTGTTGGATGCTTGCTTATCATGGGCGTTGTCGCGTCGCGTTGCTTCCCTAGTAGTATGTAACAAGGTCACTTTGTTACAGACATGAGAATGAGTAAGTTGGTTTGAGTTACACTCGTAAGTTTTGTATGAATGAGTATTGGGAATGTTATGGCCTATCCCCACGACATGTGGATTTTCATGTATCGGTGGCCACGCTATGTGATTGTCACCTTGTCACACATTGCTAAATGTCGGGCGTCGTGAGCTCAGTGGTTACGCTGAATGGCTGAATTGGATTGATTTGACCAGTAGCCTACCTGATGACGGTATCTGCGGAACCGCGCGAGCACCAGCATCGCAGACGCCGAAATGTCGAGCTTGTGCTGCGGCGTGCCGCACATTTCCGGGCCGAATAGCTGGGCTAACAGCAGCTCTGTTGGTGTGTTGACAGGCCGGTCTGTCCCTTCTGCTGAACCCTGCCCACCTCTACACCACCAGCTATCACTCCCTCGCCGTCGACTTCCGACCTGTCTGCGCCGTAAGTGTCATGGCGGCTGGTATGCGCCGCAAGTGCCGCACTGACTTGTGTGCGCCGAAGTCCCATAGTGGCCCGTATATGCTCTAGGTGTAATTTACTTCATGGGTGCCAATCCCATCGCTGTGATAGAGCTCTGATCTATTCCCCGAGAGTAAGGAAAAATGTCGCCACTGCCTTGCTCCCCGGGTCACCGCCATATGTCACCACTATCTTGCTCCCATGGATACCGCCAGATGTCGCCACTGTCTTGCTCCCGGTGATACCGCCAGATGTCGCTACTGTCTTGCTCCCGGGGACACCGCCAGGTGTCGCCACTGTCTTGCTCCCGGGAACACTTCCATATGTCGCTACTGTCTTGCTCCCGGGGACACCGCCAGATGTCGCCACTGTCTTGCCCCCGGGGACACCGCCAGGTGTCGCCACTGTCTTGTGTACTTTACATCATGTTGACGACCTGGAGATGTTGTGATGTTGGTGCTGACTGTTGGTCCGACCTAGCCATGCTGGTGACTTGACTGTTGGCCCGACCTAGCCGTGTTGACGACCTGACTGTGACCCTGGTCTGACCATGTTGACCTGACCTGACCATGTTGATGCATTTTGGCCATATTGACCTGACCTGATCAGACCATGTTGACTTGTTTTGGCCGCATTGGCCTGACCTGACCATGTCGACGTGTTTTGGTCATTTTGACCTGGCATGACCTGACCACGTTGACGTGTTTTGGCCGCATTGACCTGACCTGACCTGACCCGACGGCGCCGGCAGGACGCCGCCTGCCGCCATGTCTCGCAGGAGATCTCTCTGTCGGTGTCATTGGTCTATGACCCGGTGACGGCCAAGAGATCGGACAGTCAGGAGTCGCGACAGGACTGGTCCATGAAGTCTCTGTTCGGCTCGGGACTGTACGGCGCCTGTGCGCTGGCCAGGAACAGCGACATCTTCGTCGACACGGCCGCCAACGAGGTTGGTGGCGATCGGGCACAATCGGCTCGACTGTGAACAGCCGAGGTCGTCCATACGCTGTGAAATTCTGTTGTCAGTTCATGTTTGTGGGGGAGGGATTTATTTGAGGCGCTGCAATGCCAGCTCGAAAAAAAATTGCAATCTGTTGCTGAAATGTTATCCTTGCTCTTCCTTCCCAAATATGCTCCATTCTTTGTACATTTTTCTTTAAAGTTTGTGAAATGTTTTCTGTCATTATGTGTATATTTTGTCTTCTGGAACACTTAACCAGTCAGTAGTGGCAGCAGTAAAAGCCTACTATTTCATGGGCTAGCTTCTTGACCCCCAGCTAAATCTGTCACTGCAATTGCTTGACCATCTGTTCGTAATAAGTCCCCTGTTCCCGTATTCACCTCATTGTGTTAATTATCTAGGTCTTGTTTGAAAGCAGCTGAAGCACAATGAGAAATCCTTGAAGAAATCTACTTTCGATTAGCATCTTGGAAATAACCCAAGGCTCGATTTCATAGCTCCCGGCCGCGCAGTTTCCAGTTCCGTAATCCGTGTTCAAAAGTACTACGTCACCGGCCGTGCCCCCAGCAGCTGATGACGTCACGTTCGCTCTGCAGACACACCCGTTCTGGCTGAGTCCGGCGCCTCAGTCGGTGGTGCAGTCGGAGGCGGCCGGCCACACGGCCACCTACGCGGCGTACGCGGTGCGGCAGCTGACCGCCGGTGGCGCGGCGAACCTGCGCGCGCGCTACAGCGGTCAGCACCGGTACATCTGGACGCCTCAGCTGCCTCTGACCGCCACACAGTACCAGACAGGTGAGGGTCGCTACGGCGGTCAGCACCGGTACATCTGGACGCCTCAGCTGCCTCTGACCGCCACACAGTACCAGACAGGTGAGGGTCGCTACGGCGGTCAGGACCAGTGTGCGATCTTCACTTCTCAGTCTGGGATTTGGAGTGCATATTGTGTGTATTTGGAGTGCATCATTGAGTTCATGCAATTACGAAGTGTATGATGTCCGGTAAGCATGTGGTGGATTCATTTTACTAAGACTAGGGAATACAGAATCTTGTTTTTACATTCAAGGACCATACATAACATGTTTTATTACACACAGCTTAGGTATTCCTCCTGATGCTGGATGACAGAAAGATAGCATTCACAGGCAAAGTAAGCTTCATAGTCATACAATAAGATAAAAATGTATTGTAGGTTAAGGTATCCACAAGATAGGTTTTACGCATTTTTCCTCCATGAAACGAACAAAGGGGTTAGGTTTGGTAATGTTTTGTTATGTTATGTTAGGTTAGGCTTTTCTTTTAAGTTTGCAAATTTGTAAACTTTGTTCTGTAACATTTTATTTTTTGTTTAATGAAATTTTTTTCAAGAACAGATCACGCTAGGTTAGGTTAGGTGTTTTTAACACGCGCACTGGAGGGGGGGGGCGAAATCCGCCCACCCCTCCGGTTTTTCGCAAATAACTGCAGATTTTACCGGTCGATATACGCGATTTTCGGTGTACCTGCTTAAACATGAACGGCGCGTCGTTTAAGTAAGAAAAATGGAAATCGGCAGAAAATTTTTCAAGTTAGGGGCCGCTAAAGTCAAAAAATGTTATAGCGCCAGACCACAAAAATCGGCGCAGATGCGCTCCCAGTATACTGACAAAAGGGAAGCGTTCTAGGCAACACTAGGGACTTGTTTGATGCATATTGATATGCTGTATAGTTTCAAGGTCATGTTAGGTCACCAAGGTCAAGTCAGGTCAAGTTCATGACAGGTTAATGGAACCAAACTTGATCAACTGGAATGTTGCCATAAATGCACTACTGATTGTCATTTGTACTGTTTTTCATTGCGTTTCCATACTTTATTCATGTACTTCACTCCCTTCTTCACGAAGCCGATTGCTCCGAGCTGCCCGACGGAGCAGTCGGGCGGGCGGCCGGTTCCGGTAACTGGAACAGGTAACTGACCTGATAAAGTGGTGCTATATAGGTGACCTGAGGTCAAATATTGGTTCTAGCATCTGCATTGCATCATTAGTAATGTCCAAAACATCATTGATGCCCATTTTGAGCATTTAAACACAATCACAGCGATCCATAACGATGACAAGCCAAGCCACGCAAAACCGGAACATTTTGCCAATCTGACCTCATTTGACCTTGAAGATATTGACCTAGGGTCACGAAAATTTCACACAATAGAGTTCACTACCGTGCCCATCCACCCTGCGAATTTCGTTCCTCCAGCTTTACTAGGAGCCGAGATCTTAGGGGGGGGCGGAATCCGCCCCCCTCCAGTGCGCGTAATTATCAGAGGCCCTCCAGGGCGCGTGTTAAGCTACCTGGGCTCCATATGATGCTCCATTGAAGAGTGCCTTATTCATAAGCATCAAGTATTTCTAAATTTCTCGTAACGAAGAGGCCTTCAATAGCGTGGCAGGCAGTCCAGGGTGCGTGTTAAGGTTACATTTTTTTTTTCCAGAAAAAAGGTTGCGAAGGTACTTGCAAAAATAAAACTCAGGAAAAAAAGTTGCAAACAAGTTTCTTTTCTTTCAGCCCTAACGTCCGGTCACAGCCGCGGCGCGGACCGGCGGCGAGCCGCCGGCCGGCTCAGGCTCGTGGGGCGTTACACTTACGGGGCGGCATTACGTGACTACAACATTACGGGCTGCGCAATCATATAAATGAGGTGGCCAAAACAGTATTTATATAAACTATGTTACACCAACCTGAACTTTGAATCCATTCATTCCATGCATCACCATAGGCCTAATGTTGAATTTGCAAATTCATGATGTTGCATTGGAAACACAAAGTGTACAACGTTCCACCGGTGACTAGCATGTTCCAACCGTTACCCATCCTAAGCCAGCACCAATATCAGTCAACCATATTCGTCGCAATAACATCGGCAGAACGAGACTAAAACAGAATTTCTTGCAAGTATTACAGATGAAATGAGTCAGATGATAATAAAGCGGCACCCACCAATTACCATTCCCACAGCACCCACTCTCTTCTCGAGACACAAACCGAGAACGAAAGCAGAAAATGTTACAGCTAAGTTTTCATTTCCCTGGAGTGGCATCAACTCTATTATTGTCTCACGTGTATCTTGTTCTGAAGCAACGTAAGTCATGAAATGGAAAGACACCGAAATTTCTGGTTATATGGTGGTCTATTGTGCCGCAAATTCTTAGCAGATTTGAAGAACGTTTTGGAGCAATTTAGGCCACTTCCATGCGTAAAATCCATGTCATATCTTTTACTTCTATTGCTTGGAGTTGCTCTATAATCCAAAATGAACAGTGTTTCCATGTCATTTGATGTAGAACGTCTTAATATTCAAGGAAACAAAAATAAATGTATTATTTATAGACTTTCTTGGCAGTAGTTTAAAAAGCTCCGACCGGAGTGGCAGCTGGAGAGCTCCGACTCCATCGAATCCAAGAAGCGCCGTCGGTGTCCAACCGGTCTGGGAATAGTGGTTTCCTTCATTAGGCGAGCGGATACTAGTGCTTTCCTTAATTTGACGATGGATTTTTCTTAGCACTGAGTTGCTGCCCGGATGGAAGCAGGTTCATGGTAGGTATCACCCTTGGTAGGTACTACCTACCTACCTTTATAAGTATATTGACGGTCATTGGAGTTACTGGTTGGAGTAAGCCGTAAGCGTCAGTTGCGCGATGGGATAGTCAGATAATTCAAGGAGCAGGAAGTGGGACTGCTCTCGTGTTGTGTCGGTCAACGTAGGAAATGATGCTCAACTGAGGATTGTTGAAATTAAACGCCTCGTTGGTGTAAGCTGCAGAACCAAAGCATAATTTTAGGTAGCTAGAATGACGCATGAACACCCAGCTTGATGTTCAGAGGTGTGGCAGCAACAGCAAAGTTGTGATTCCTTATATTTTGTAGGAATACACCTCTGTGTTCTATGGATGCACATGCACCCAATGGTGCACCTATGAATAGCATTTTCAGAAGTTTTATTAAAGTGTGGCGTGGGATGGACGAACCTTTCTGGTTGTTTTGTTTCGTTAATAAAGCTTTCATTTGTTTGAGACAATATTTTGTATTTAAAAATAGGGGATTCATCTCTTCTATGCATGAATTCACACACATTGTTTGTGCTCTCAGGAAATGTTTCAGGAAATTTTTAGGTACACCCCACCCCATCCCCTACTGAACACCATTACTTGGCTTTTCTGTTCCTCTATCTTCGTGAACATTCCTATGCCATAGCAAAGCATGATTTGTGCTTGCCAAGATTTTGGGGAAATGATTGCCTTTGTGCTTTGCCAGTTGTATAGGGGCTACTCTGCTTCTCTATTTCTGTTTTTGGCCTCGCATTCTTCGGAGCACTACTGGTTCGAACACTTTCCACAAATGGAGAATGTACATATGAAGGCATGGCTGTTTATTAATTCACATGTACCAGACAATTGCACACCGCCTGCACCATCACATGGAACATACACAATGGTATTAAGGTTGTATGGCAGACCACAGAGTGATGCAGACTTCGGCATCTGTTGTGTATGCCAGGAAGCTGGCATTCTTCCAGTTTTGTTGGTAGATCATTTTCTGTTCCACTCCCGAGTCTTCCAGTTTTGTTGGTAGATCATTTTCTGTTCCACTCCCGAGTCTTCCAGTTTTGTTGGTAGATCATTTTCTGTTCCACTCCCGAGTCTTCCAGTTTTGTTGGTAGATCATTTTCTGTTCCACTCCCGAGTCTTCCAGTTTTGTTGGTAGATCATTTTCTGTTCCACTCCCGAGTCTTCCAGTTTTGTTGGTAGATCATTTTCTGTTCCACTCCCGAGTCTTCTTGGAATGTTACTGCAGCTCCATGACCACCTGAAATAACAAATGTGATGATATCCACAATGATGTTGCCAAGTTTCTATGGCCAGACAAGATGAAGAGCTAGAAGTGGATCTCATTATCGGCCATGGATCACCATGTGTTATAGGCCCTTGGAGCATGCTGCTCCCTCTGCTTCATCACAATTATCACTATTGGATCATGATATCTAGTTGGGATTGCTGGTTAAGCAAGGCCCTTCGTGACATCTGGCCATGTAAGGAACAGATTTGTTGGAGTGTGTAAATCTTTGGGTGGGCAAAGTCCCCCCAAAATGGCCATATGTCCAACGCTGGTTAGGACTGCTACACATGGCCCCCGGCTGCCTCAGACCGCCACACTGATACTGCATATAGACAGGGAGAGGGGCGGGGGGGGTTACAGGTGGAGATATTGCTACAGCAGGCAGATGAATACGGCGCACAGGCTACCCCACCTGTGGAGTAAGTGCTATATTATATGTACAATGACCACCATTTGCCCGGTGTTAGCTGGACGGTGGGGCGTATCGCACGCTGTCAGGCACGAGGCCGTCCACAGTGCACGTGTGTGCCACCACTGTCCGTGTGTCGTGTGCAGCGGTGTGGCCGTGACCCTCGGCGACTGTCACATCGCGGTCGCAAAGTGGCCAACGCAGTCGATGCGCCTTATCCGAACACAAATCTTCCTCCACCACCACCGCCGCCGCCGCCGCCGCCGCCGCCGCCGCCGCCGCCGCCGCCGCCGCCAACACCACCAACACCACCACCACCACCGTCACACATGGCCGCCCTGCCGTGCTGCAGGTGCCGGCCAGTTCGCCGTGGGTCTGAGTCTGCAGCTGACCAATGCCGACCGGCGGCAGCCGCTGGACGTGGCCGTGCTGCAGGTGGTGCCCTGGTACATCCGGCTGTACCTGCACACGCTGCACGTCACCGTGCGGGACCGCCGGCTGGCGCCAGGTGAGCGCCGGTGACGTCACACCGGCGGGTCGGTGTCGCTCGTGCTGCGTCGCACTGCCGTGTGGGCGTGGGGAGGGCACATGTCCCCTCCCCACCCCGTGGGCGGGAGACATGTCCTTTCCCCACCCAGTCGACGCGCCCTAAAGCACAAATCCACCACCACCACCACCCCGTGGGCGGGGGACATGTTTCCTCCCCTCCCCACCCCGTGGGCGGGGACATGTTCAGGACGGACAGGGTACATGTCCTCCCTCAATATGTCGTCACGTACAGTTCCGTCTTCAACATGTGTGTTAATAACACGCTTGCCGTCGCTGCCGCCAGTGCCGTCCTAACTGCAGTAAACGTAACCTTGATCACAAACGTCCCGCCGGTCCAGTCTCCGTCACGGCCACCACCGCAGGCGCTACCGCTGTGGTCATAAATTTCTACGTCCCCGGCCCTAAAAGAGAATAAGATAATCTTTGGAAGAGTGCCTTGCTACCCTACTTAGAAATGTTATGTGGATCAAGATGTGCTAATAGATACCTTTAGTAATGAAGGGTGCCTTGTTAGATACCTTTAGTAATGCCTACGTGCCATCATTGCCCACATGGCGAATGAAGGGATGCACTACATAGATTCAATGACATATCCAGAACATCGGCCGAAAGGGCTGAAAACTATGCAAACAAGCTGTAAAGAAGTGCCAGTTGCTGTTTTTAGGTGCCCTTGAAGTTGTTGTCTTTTGCAGATTTTTGAAAACATATTGCCGTCTGCAAAGCGCAAGCTATGGGACAACTGCAGTTCATTTTCCCTTTCAACACGTCTCGGTTAACCTCGAAGCCCCGTCTTTTCATCAGCCCGCAAGACCGATCGCAAGATTGCGTTTTGCCAGTCGGGCCTAGGTGGCACCACCGTCGACTCGGCGGCGGTGGCGCCGCCTTCCTGCAGCAGGCCGCCGCGTTGTGTTGAAATAACGACACTGAGGATAGCTAAGGCGCATTGATCACTCAGGACGGCTATTTGTTACAGTTACACCCGTTTGATGTCCATAGTAGATGTCATTGGGGAACGTAATATCGTTTTAGATTCCATCAATAAGATGGATCGTTAAGTAGGCTACCTTACCTAGATGAGTGTACGGCCAACAGTTCTTCAAGCACTTTACGTAGTTTTCAGCCATTTCGGTCGTTATTCTAGGCATGTTGTGAAGTCTATTTAATCATTTCCTTCATTCACCATGTGCACAATGATGGCATTATGCAATGCATCTATTAGTAGACCTCGGTCCACATATATTTCTCAGTAGAGTAGCGAGGCACGCTCCCAAATGTTATTGTGCTGCATTGTAGTTATTGTTATTGTATTGTATAAGTTATAGTTATTGTATTGTACTGCACTGCACTGACGGCAGCGACGGTAAGCGTGAACGTGTCATTGACGTGTCATTAACACAAACGTTGAAGACAAGTGTACGTGGCGACATGCTTGGGGAGGACATGTACCCTGTCCTCCCTGAGCATGTCCCCCGCCCATTGGATGGGGAGGGGACATGTCCCCTGTCCTCCCTGAACATGTCCCCCGCCCATTGGATGGGGAGGGGACATGTCCCCTGTCCTCCCTGAACATGTCCTCCCGCCCATTGGATGGGGAGGGGATATGTCCCCGCCCACGGGGTGGTGAGGGGACATGTCCCCCAGCTAGGGGAGGGGGGACATGTTCCCCGGCCAGGTCGGACATGTCCCCCAGCCAGGGGGATGGGACATGTCCCCCAGCAAGGGGACATGTCCCCCAGCAAGGGGGAGGAGACATGTCCCCCAGCCAGTTGGAGGGGACATGTCCCCTCCACGGTGAGGAGACATGTCCTGTCCCCTGGCCAGGGGGTGGGGAGGGGACATACCCCCGGCCACGGGCTGGGGTGGGTATGGGACACGGTTCCCCCTCGTGCGAGCTGGGAGGGACACGTGTCCCCCCAGAAAATGCTTCCGGCGGCCCGCAAAGTTTTGGTTTTACGCAGTGAAGTTCTCAATTTCTTGTTTGATCTAGTGTATTTTTGGTTGCTTTCGTGAAGCTCCACCCACGGTTGAACCTGGCTCTGCCCTGCCCTGCCTTCCCTCCCCGCCAGACAGTGCACCAGCGGCTGGTGCCGGCTCTGAGACCCCTCCCTCCGCTGGACAGTGCACCAGCGGCTGGTGCCGGCTCTGAGACCCCTCCCTCCGCTGGACAGTGCACCAGCGGCTGGTGCCGGCTCTGAGACCTCTCCCTCCTCTGTACAGTGCACCAGCGGCTGGCGCCGGCTCTGAGACCCCTCCCTCCGCTGGACAGTGCACCAGCGGCTGGCGCCGGCTCTGAGACCCCTCCCTCCGCTGGACAGTGCACCAGCGGCTGGCGCCGGCTCTGAGACCCCTCCCTCCGCTGGACAGTGCACCAGCGGCTGGCGCCGGCTCTGAGACCCCTCCCTCCGCTGGACAGTGCACCAGCGGCTGGTGCCGGCTCTGAGGCCCCTCCCTCCGCTGTACAGTGCACCAGCGGCTGGTGCCGGGCCGGGACCGCCGCAGGCCGCACACCATGGAGCTGGTGGTGCGGGTGCCCGCCGACAGTACACCAGCGGCTGGCGCCGGCTCTGAGACCCCTCCCTCCGCTGGACAGTGCACCAGCGGCTGGTGCCGGGCCGGGACCGCCGCAGGCCGCACACCATGGAGCTGGTGGTGCGGGTGCCCGCCGACAGCGTGGCCACCGTCAGCGTGCAGGCAGAGCGCGCCTTCCTCAAGTGGCACGAGTACCCGCCCGACGCCAACCACGGCTTCTACCTGCCGGGCGCCGTGGTCGGCTCGCTGCTGCCGGCCGCCAACGTCACCCGACACCCGTACAGGAGGTAATGGGGTCACCTGGCGCCGGTACAGGAGGTAACAGGGTTACCTGACGCCCCTACAGGAGGTAACCTGACACCGGCACAGGAGATGACCGGGCCGTCTGACACAACATCCAGATGGATGGTAGGTACAATCAAACAATTGACGCCCGTACAGGAGGTAACCTGACACCGGCACAGGAGATGACCGGGTCGCCTGACACAACATCCAGATGGATGGTAGGTACAATCAAACGTTTTGATATCCAGGATGAGTGGAGCCGCTGCCTGAGACTTGTGACTTGTTAGGAACGCAGAGGGAGTGCAGCAGATGGTAATAGCCCTGTGTGATTGTGGATGTCGAGAGTTATGAGCGAGCATTCCAAATTCCCACCTTTAAGTAATATTGACTGATATCGGTTTGAGTGCGTGACTGACCTGTGTCACGTGCCGCGGCAGCAGCAGGGTCTCGTGCCGCGGGCTGGGGCAGCTGCCCTGACCTTCGCGCAGGGCCGGCTTGGCTGCTGGTCCGGTTCCGTCTGACCCTGTCGCGGGCCTCGCTGGGTCCAGTTCCCTGCGCGCCTGACCCGTGTCGCGGGCCGCAGCGGGCCGGCTGTCGCGGGCTGCTGGTCCGGTTCCCTGCGCGCCTGACCCGTGTCGCGGGCCGCAGCGGGCCGGCTGTCGCGGGCTGCTGGTCCGGTTCCCTGCGTGTCTGACCCGTGTCGCGGGCCGCAGCGGGCCGCAGCAGCAGGGTCGGCTGTTTGTGCGCCTGTCGGCCGAGAACCAGCTGGTGACTCTGCCCACGCCAGACTTCTCCATGCCCTACAACGTCATCTGTCTGGTGTGCACCGTGGTGGCTCTGGCGTTCGGCCCGCTGCACAACATCTGCACCAAACGGTATGGCTGCTCTCCACAACATGGTACTCCTCTCCACACGCAGCACTGAGCACTGCACTCAATAACGCCAGCCCCCGACAAAACGCTCCCAAAGGAAGTCGATCAAGGCTGTACAGAAAACGTTTGTTTCCTTGTGAGCTATGGAGCACTGAATTTATGTTGGCTTTAATCACGAAGGATCTGCATTTTCTGATGTACTCGGCCGCCTGAACATCCAGTGTTTTAATGTTTTATGTTTATGTTTGTTGTAATTGAAAAGTCCCAAGGGTTCGATGTTTGTTTTATGGTTAAGACACTAGAGTGTATTAACATCATCACAAAGATGCAAAGCTACCAAGATCAAGTGTATACTCACACAGACTCCTCCCACAGACTGCTGCTCGTGCCGATCAGCGAGAAGCCGGGCTACGTCGGCCGGCTGCGCGCTGCCATTGGCCGACTGGCGTCGCGATGTCGACGCAGCAGCCAACCGGCAGCTGACACGTCGCACACGGCGCCGACCAAAGCCACCAAAGCCGACTGACGCTGGCCTGCGCAGCGAGCCATCCGTTCCGACACGATCTCACGGCTCGCCCGCGTCGAGGGCCGACAGTTCAGCGTGGGCGCCGGCAGTCTGACCTGTGCACTCTGAACGGCTCAGCTCAGTCGGCAGTGTACTCAACTCATGTCGGCTCTCGCACGTGCGTCCCAACAGAACGATTCTCCACCGAGGAAATTGCGTGAAATCCTGCACCTGTGACGTGATGTGATAGCCAACATGGTAGCATGCTCGCGTGCCTCTGCCGATTATATCCCATTGCGTTGTCATCGTATATGAGTACGTGTATATCCTGAGTTGCAGGGTTCGCTGTGAGTGGCGTTGTTCAGTGACGTCTGGTCGCATTGCTGCACTGCTGGTTAGGTGTGGCCATTTGCGTGATGCGCGACCATTACGTGATGCCATCGCGTGACCATTTGCTCGGTTTGCGCTCTGTGCCAGCTGACTCATGTGTTCGGGCGCCAGGTAATTTGTGTTTTGGGTCTCATTTAGAAATATGTGATATGAAATATACATTCTACTGAAGTGCTAGTTTACCAACAGCAGCTTAAGAGACAATCCTTCAGTACAAAATATACAACATTTGTAGCTCAGCACGATTTGTCCTAGCTCAGCCACAGATCAGCACGGTGGACCTCCCTCTGCTACAGATCAGCACGGTGGGACAGCAAGGGATTTGGCTGACGGCAGCTCAGCACGGCAGGAGGCGACTGCTGCACAATGGCCAGTCACCACGAACTCGTCAGACATGGCGCAAGCTGAGCCGAATTGGTGCTTTGGCAGAGGCGCGATAGGGGAAGCTAAGACGAGCTTGAGAGTCGCGTGCAGTGCATCAGCCTGGTGGAGAAAATAAACATCGCTTAGTCTCGAGCCAACATGATTTTAACGTCGTCGGACTATTGCAAACTACTAGTATTGTACTAAACTACTACTGCAAGCTATTGCACTACGCTATTACGACAAGGGCGCGGAAACTGGAGGAACGGCGACATTCCCTCGCTCCCTCACTTCTCTTCCTCTGAGGAAATGAGGATGAGGAAATGGCTGCTTCAAAATGGCTTCATCCCCTCCCCTAACTTCGGGACAGATCCCGCATCACCCGGAGGCTGTAATGACGCGACGGCGCCTGGCTACGAAGTCCACTCGGGGTTTGCCTTCACTCAGTCAAACGTCCAGCCTGCCGACATCATGTCATTTTCTCTTCGCTGTTGAGTAGACTTGAGCGGACGGCTGGCGTCCCGAGGACCTGGCTGTCAAAATGCAACAATATAAACAGATGGTATGCGCAACAGCATACACTCACTAATCAAATGGCGCAAGGCGATGCATGTGCAAAGACTACCACCGCATTCGTCACCGGCGCCACGGGCATTGGGGAGAGGGGGAAAATAGTTTTTGAGTCCATGTTTTCCACGCAACGCCCATGGGCGTAATGTTGAACTTCACGACGTTGGGGGGGGGGGGCGACACATCATACGTCCCTTTATTTGATGCCGCACATGACCACGCCGGCTACCAGCACCAACTTTTTTGCGCCAAAATTAGCAGAAGATTGCAAGGCAAGGTTGCAGAACTTCCAACAGCAGCAGCAGAGGCTCGGGGTAGTGCTGTTTAATCTCCAAACAGATACCAGCCATTTGTCCGTCGCACTGGGGGGGGGGGGTAACTTGATCATTTGATCCCCACTTTCAGGTTTGTCTGAGAGCACTAAGCCGTGCAAGACATTGCTTTGAAATTTAGCATCCATCGGACAGTTTTATGAGCGCACATTGTGCACACAAAAATGACATCTAGTCTGCTAAGACACGGATCTAGTGCGGGCCAATTTCAGGCCACGACCTCGTCTCAAAACGGTTTTTAGACGAGGGCTGGATATCTCACGAAGCCGGGGGGTCCAAGTCCTTATTTTCAAGACATATTTTCATATTGAATGGGGAAGATGATAAATTAGCATTGGCATGGTACCAAACCAGTGGGTCCAGACCCGCCACCCACTGACCCACCCGGGATCTCCAGCCATGTTTTAGACGTACATTGAAGCAAGTATCATGAACAAACTGCATAGGAAAGATCAACAAAAACTAACCACGAGGGCATATAACAATGACACAAATTTCACGAGTTACTCTGGCTAGATTACTAGTTCGAACCACAGATTAAACTGGAAAAATTTGTGTGACTAATCAATATTGCTAAAAAAAACGAATGATTGCAGTGGCAAGCTATGCCACCTAATTGTGTTCTAAATTTCAAGTCGATATCAGGTAGGTCACTGAGCTCTCAGGTACGACCCGACATGTCCCAAAAATGCACACAGTGAATGCACTCTGGAAGCTAAGATAAGGATTATTGCGAAGCGAAAATGGCCAGACCAGGATACATTTGCACGCGGATTTCGTTTCTGACATAATTGGGATCCCTAGGCTACATTTGAAAGTGTGCATAGAAACAAAAAAATGTTTTGTGAACTACCCCAAGAAGCAAAACCTTGGACCTCTTTCCTACAAATTATCAATGAAGGGAGCACGTTTGGTTTTTGTGACACCCACTGCCTTTCATTAAGGCCTTTCCTTCCTTCATTACCTTCCCATTCCTTTCCCTGTTGTGAAAAACGTCAACTTCAACGGTTCATCACATATTTTTAGGTATTTGACCTTGACCTGTTCGGTGACCATGGCCCTTGCAGGTGTCAGTGTGTTAGAATAAGTCTTCACTTAACATGTCACGGGAGAGGGTCAAACTGCCCCTCTCCCGATCCTGGGAGGGGTAAGAAATTGCCGCATTGGGGGGGGGGGGGCTAGCAACCATGAATAGATGTCAGAAACCGATTAAGGTAGCATGCCTCTATGCGTATTATGTTGGTATAATTTCTCGTGGGCGTCATAGCCTTGCCTGTCGCCGAACTCGTTCGCCCTCCTAACGTGCGGCAGTCAACATAAGATGTATAAATCAGGGGTATCACGTAGGAACCGAACGACAGGGCGTAGGGACAGGGTATATATAGCCCCCTCTCCACCAAACTTTGGATGAGTTCCAAGGTTGAAGATATGCACATTATATGGAAAAATGTTCCCAGCATTGATTTTGTTGTCTAACACGGAAGCGGTTTATTCGCCTCTGGTTTTCATCAAAGCGCAACCACATGCACATCACGAATGCTGAAGATACAAGTTATTGATACACTTCTGCATCGCTGCCACCGCAAACACTTTGGAAGGCCCAAGGCCGAAACACGTGCCCCTGCGCTAGAAAAGCTCGATGCTGAATTTTCTGTATTCCAAATGGTTTCTACAACTGCGAAACATCGCGTTGTTTGCAAAGGACTTGGTGTCGATGGGGATTTCGAGGAAAAGCTGATGGTTTACTATGTCTTCTATGCAACAATCTCTGTCCAACGTTTTTTTGTGGAATCAAATTACGTCCATGGTAACAGGAGGAAGAGGCCCTGTGCGGTCTCTGTTGCAAATTGCAAAATTGGTGCTGCTAAAAGAGAAACTGACATTGCAAATCAGACTGAGCGAGCAACGCAAATGAAGTGATGTAGTTTGAATAGCTGACTCTTCAGCCGCAGTATCTGTACTACTACATTTGGTATCTTTACACATGCAATCAAAATGTAACGCCGTTGTTTTTTTCAAGGAGGGCGTGCCCCGACTAGGAGCTCCAGATTCGCACCGGCGAGGAAAGCGCGGCCATCGCCTCTCCCCCCTGACGTTCCTAGACGGGTTGTCACAGGTCAGTAGTTCACAGGTCGGGCCAAAGATGTCCGGTCTATCTGACCGCAACCCAGGTTAGCGCCGCTTCTGGGTCAGATCACCAGAGGTGGCTCTGGTTCAGCAGTTGGAGGTCGTCGGGATCGGTCACCAAAGGGCAGGCCGCCTCCAACCGTCTCACCGCCGGCCGCCCCGTCCGGTGGTGAGACGCCCCGACGGTGGCGGGTCGTCGGACGAGCCGCGCTTGACACGGTCAGGTCAGCAGATGTCACCAGAGGTCACCAGGGGGCGGGTGACCGCAGAAGGACGAGTCGTCAGCAGTGAGACGCCCCGACAGTGGCGGGTCGTCGGACGAGCCGCGCTTGACACGGTCAGGTCAGCAGATGTCACCAGAGGTCACCAGGGGGCGGGTGACCGCAGAAGGACGAGTCGTCAGCGGTGAGACGCCCCGACAGTGGCGGGTCGTCGGACGAGCCGCGCTTGACACGGTCAGGTCAGCAGATGTCACCAGAGGTCACCAGGGGGCGGGTGACCGCAGACGGACGAGTAGTCAGCGGTGAGACGCCCCGACAGTGGCGGGTCGTCGGACGAGCCGCGCTTGACACGGTCAGGTCAGCAGATGTCACCAGAGGTCACCAGGGGGCGGGTGACCGCAGAAGGACGAGTAGTCAGCGGCGAGACAGTGGCGAGTCGCCGACCAGGCCGCAGCCAACCACAGTCAGAAGGTCACCGGCGGTCCGGGCGAACGTTCTCACGGGCTCGTGTTTTTATCCCGCAATTTTACGGAAGGTTGCATTCTCAAATTATCCCCCAATGACGGAGAATAGCCCGGTTGGGAAACAGGTGCGTAGCGCGCCGTAAGTGGCTCCGGGACGACGATTTGCCGGGATTTGATTTGTTTTAATTAGGTTGATAATAAGTGCCCGTGTGACCTCGGTCCCATAGTCGAAGCCGTGCCGAACCAAGGATCCACGGTCGACCCGTCCGTGCGTCAGGGGCGCCTCGGATGGAGCTCAAGGTCACGGAACGGTCGCATGACGGAAACGCGTGGGAACGGCCACCAGGTTCCAACAGCGCGGCCGTGTCAAAATTCACCGCACGCTCCGACCGGTCTTGCTCCAGTTACCAAAGGAGACGCGATTTCTTCTGCATCGCACCAAGCAAGGGTAACCTTGGCCTACAACCTTCCAATGGTGTCATTCGAAATGAAACGGTGAAATTTGCTAAAAGGCTGGGTTTCTCTCCGGATTTAAACGTTTCTCTAGGTTCATGGAGTACTATTATGTATACATTACTAAGCTCATTGTACGCTCCACACGCTCTCTCTCTCTCTCTCTCTCTCTCTCTCTCTCTCTCTCTCGGTCTCTCTCGGTCTCTCTCTCTCTCGGTCTTTCTCTCTCGGTCTCTCTCGGTCTCTCTCTCTCGGTCTCTCTCTCTCTCGGTCTTCTCTCGGTCTCTCTCTCTCTCGGTCTTCTCTCTCTCGGTCTCTCTCTCTCTCGGTTCTCTCTCTCTCGGTCTTCTCTCTCTCGGTCTCTCTCGGTCTCTCTCTCTCTCGGTCTCTCTCTCTCTCGGTCTCTCTCGTCTCTCTCTCTCGGTCTCTCTCTCTCTCGGTCTCTCTCTCGGTTCTCTCTCTCTCGGTCTCTCTCTCTCTCGGTCTCTCTCTCTCTCGGTCTCTCTCTCTCTCGGTCTCTCTCTCTCTCGGTCTCTCTCTCTCTCTCTCTCTCTCTCTCTCTCTCTCTCTCTCTCTCTCTCTCTCTCTCTCTCTCTCTCTCTCTCTCGGTCTCTCTCTCTCTCGGTCTCTCTCTCTCTCTCTCTCTCTCTCTCTCCCTCTTCCTCTCTCTCCCTCTCCCTCTCTCTCTCTCTATCTGTGTCTAGTTGATATGCGATGAGCATGCGCGCATCATGTAATGTCCATGGTAAAAGTCGCTCTATCGAAGTGAAATGTAATGCATGAAAAATACAGAGTACGGTAATTCTCCCTTCGCCCCACCTACACAAACAACCCACCCACCCACCCACCCACATTTGCAACGTTATACGGTTCAAGACTATAGGCAGATCAATGTTACCAGACAGTGACATGACATACGGGTTGGAATTTGTGGGCGCATCAGCTGCTTCAGCTATATTGCGCGCATAACTAAATGACGTTCTGGTTAAAAGAACAACAGACGACCTTGTCGCTGCAACTGAAGCATTAGGTGACTGCCCCAGCGGCTTCTGAAGCAAAGTCGTCGGGTGTGGGCTGGTGTTCTTGCCTTGCCTCAGGGGAAGCGGTAGGTGGCCATACTGATGAAGCACATGCTCCCTGGCACAGCCTGCGCCTGCTATAGCCACGTGACATCAAGTGACTGCATAATCAGTGAGGAAACAAGATATCACAGACCGTTGCTCGCCATACCTGTCATAATCCACGTGTCTCGGACCTGAACCACATGATGAAGAACCCAACCTGCCTGCATGTTAAGCCAATTAAAAGAACTGATGCGGGCGGTAGTGCAAGGTCCCTGTAAAACTCTCCTTAGTTAACCAAACCGCTCAGAAAAACCAACGGCAATCAGCGCCGATTGGTGGTGGTAATGGCCGGCGCGCGGGGCACCGTGCTGTTCCACATTCGCCGGCGTCCCCACACCCCATATTTCACGCGCCCGGGGCGCTCGGTTTAGCGCCCGCTGCCGCCGCCGCCGCCGTCGCCGCCGCCGCCGGACAACTGGGTAATGCCGCGTTTCCGCTGTCCACCGCAGCGCCGGTTTAAAGCACGTAAACAGCTGACCGCCGCCGTCAGCTGACCGGAACGGGGCCGCGCCGCGCATTGTGTCCGAGCAGTGAGGCGCGCCGAGATGGTCAATATGTGTACTTCCTGCGCGGGCAGCGCGTGGCCGCAGGCGCTGCTGAGACGCCGCCATCAGGGTAATGGCGGCTCAGCTGGACTCGCCGCCCACCGCCGCTTCCGGTCACGGCGAATGAAGCCGCGCTGCCGGCCGTGAAACAGACCATCACGAGCCGTGAGCTTGACCGTAATACCGACTATCACGATCCGTGAGGATGACCGTGATACCGACCATCACGAGCCGTGAGCTTGACCGTGATACCGACCATCACGAGCCGTGAGCTTGACCGTAATACCGACTATCACGATCCGTGAGGATGACCGTGATACCGACCATCACGAGCCGTGCGACTGACCGTGATGACGACCATCAAGAGCGAAACGAGTACGATCGCCCAATGGATATTTCCTCCGTGAAGTCTGGAACATGCTCTTTTAAGAACACACCGTTTGGCCCATTAAAAACAACAAATTACGATTTGCGATGCATAACATAGAAAAAGAGTGAAAGTTGCGTTTATTTCCTCAATGTTCAAGCTCCTAGGAGCAATCTCGTAGTCTGGAGGTGGCACAGGTCATGTTGAAGTTGTTTCTTCATGAATTTGCATAGACATCGGGTTGACATAGAAAAGCAGATCAAAATTGAGGTGTAACTGCCTCCCCTACCCCACGTTCTATGTCACGTATATTTCAATACTTGCACGGATAATCAGAGCCTTGCAGTGTTAAGCGCACCATAATATGCAGCATTGCGAAGCTCAAATACTGCTTCAGACGTTGTGAATTCAGAATTGTTAAGTTCGACGCAAGGAACAACTCCACCTCCTCCTTCAGTTTAGACTGCCCTTATTACTTCCACCGATGTTCAAAATTACTTCCACGGTCGCTCTCGTCTGCATTGTGAACCCCTTCGACATCTGCAACCGTTTTAAAGACTAAGGTATTATTCGTATCCCCGTGTGCGTTCATATTTCTGAGAAGCCTGCTTCCGGCAACGCTACATCGTGGTCGAAAACATAGCACACCTATTGTAGTTTGTATTTACCTTTGACTGGTGTTTGTCTACTCGGTCTATTTCACGGCAATGGATAAACCACGAAGCTCAATTTTGTATAGCTGGGCTCTCTGAACCTGTGTCGGCCAGAACCGTCCACCAGAGCCATTCACCCAGCAGCAGGAGTTGTGCGGCACAGTCTACCTGGTCATGCTCGGGCGTCCAAGGCTGAAGCCGACCGCTCTGGCGGCTGGCTTTTGGGATATTGATCAAAGGAGGGACCCAAGGCTACGTACCACTGGATAGTTTTTTTTTCTGGTCATTCGAGAAATATTCAGGTAGTGTTTTTGCATGACGTTTTTGTTTTGCAAGCACAATATTGAAGTGGGGCCTGGAATATCCTAATTTCATTGATAGCAGTGATTCGCACTGTTGTCATAACTAAAGCAGCATCAGTTTGACGAGCCTCCCACTGAAGACTGGCTGGCCTAGTGTATCAGTTCACTAATCCTGTTTGGATAATCGTTCCCGCGTGCTTGGAAACCTACCGCAATACCTCATCCCACAGAACAACACGCAGCCTACATTACTCCTGTCTGGCCTTCATGCATCCTCGTCTCCAGAAAGCTCAAATGTTCCCTCAAGATAAATCTGCCGTATATGAGAACGTTTAATTAGCGTACATCCCACACCCAACGCGTAAGTAAAATTACTCGGACAGCAGTGGCCACAGTTGCTGCATGTTGCACACACTTGGTGACGCAAGAAACCATAGACCGCCCAACTCTACTGGTGTCATATAGGGTGTTGTACCTTTGGTGACGCAAGAAACCATAGACCGCCCAACTCTACTAGTGTCATATAGGGTGTTATACCTTTGGTGACGCAAGAAACCATAGACCGCCCAACTCTACTAGTGTCATATAGGGTGGTATACCTTTGGTGACGCATGAGACCATAGACCGCCCAACTCTACTAGTGTCATATAGGGTGTTGTACCTTTGGTGACGCAAAGACCATAGACCGCCCAACTCTACTGGTGTCATATAGGGTGTTGTACCTTTGGTGACGCAAAGACCATAGACCGCCCAACTCTACTGGTGTCATATAGGGTGTTGTACCTTTGGTGACGCAAAGACCATAGACCACCCAACTCTACTGGTGTCATATAGGGTGTTGTACCTTTGGTGTCGCAAAATAAACCCAGAGACCGCCAAACTCTACTGGTGTCATATAGGGTGTTGTACCTTTGGTGACGCACGAGACCATAGATCGCTCAGTTCTACTGATGTCACATGGTGTGCTGGACCTTTTGTGACGCCCGAGACCATAGACCGCCCAGTTCTACTGATGTCACATCATATGTTGCACCTTTGGTGACGCACGAGACCATAGATCGCCTGCACCTGCTTCAACAGCGGTGGGTGGTAGCAGAAGCAGCACTGCTGCTCCGGTGTGCCGCTGTGTCACGTGACCAGAATGTCCGCGGTTCCTCCGTGTGTCTCCGTGTGCCACGTGACCGTAGAGCCCGGTGACTCCCATACGTGGCGATGTGACACGTGACCAAAGGTCCCGCGGTTGCCACGTGGTGCAGTGACACGTGACCATCAGAGCCGACGGTTCCCGTGTTGGAGGTGTGTCACGTGACCAGAGGAGCCGCCGGTTCCCGCACTACGTCTGGCTGTCACCTGTTGGCAGTTTTCGCACATTTGAGGCGGATAATGGGCGGAAGGGCCGTCACGCCTCCTGGACGTCCGCCGCCTTGGTCACCCCCTAATGACGCGTCGGCGGCGGGGGGCAGCGGACCGGACACGAGACGACCTGGCGGCGAGGGGAGGGAGAGAGTCTATACCTGCTGCTGACCTCTGTTCAGACACGAGATATGACAGGTTGGTTGGTTATGCCAGGTTGATTGGATAGTTGATAGGTTTTGCGTTGGTTGGAGTAGCCTCCCTGGGGGCGGGGGAAGAAGAGGGGAAGATACGACAGGTTGGTTGGATATAGCATATTGGTTGGATATGACAAGTTGGGATGTTTAAGACATGTGGACTGCTGTGGCCATAATAGTGTTGACAATCTCTCGTGCTGATTGGTCGCGCATGTGAGCAGCGATAGGTCGGATTCGAACCCACAACCTTTTAGTTGAGAGACGAGTATCCCAGACTACCTGATCTCCAGGATCTGGACGGACACTGACAACCAGCAATATGGCAATGCAGTATTTGTGTGTTCATTCAGTTGTTTAGAACTCCAGACCTCGTGCCTAACCGACACCCGGTCCTACGTTCAAAACAACTTCGGTTGTTCAACATTGCGTTTTGTGGCTGCGGGCCTAAGGAACTATACATCAAGGAATATATAGTGAAGCACGTGAGCTTCAACCAGTAAAAGTGAATCGATGAGAGGGAATGCAATGCAAACCAGTCTGCTTAATGCTTGAACAGCATTTGGAATCGACCGCATATCCGAATTTTATTGAATCCGTGGGTATTAATACACGACTTTTTTGGGGGGGCGCGGGAAAAGGTACATTTATCATGATGACGCCAACAGACACCGCCAGTACGCAACATGACGAACAGGGGAATATCCCAGGTGAATTAGTGTTGATCAGACACCGAACACTCGGCACCAATATCGCAACAAAACCCGTCCCCGATCATCATCATCATCATCATCATAACGTTTATTGCAATTATCTTTCAATTATGTTGGACATTCTCTCAGAGTGGTGCAGAAGCACTAGGTGCTTAAATTATGGCACCTATCTGAAGTTGTGGATTGACATTGTAGCAAAATTTAAACATTGGCACACTCTTCACAATCTGATATTTTCTAATATATCCCTAACCGCCGACGCCACAGATCACACGTGAAGCCACCGCCCAATCCAGCATGGGTCGCGACCCCAATTTAGTGCAACTTTAGGCCATTATTAACTGGTTAGCAATGTTAGTTCATGTCAAATCTATGGGTTTCGAATAAAAAGTTGTGAAAATGGCAAGCCACCACCCAATCGTCGTTTTCGCTCAATCCGTCCCCATGTAACAGGATACGAAGCTTGGTTAGTGGCTGGAATCCTGGAAAATTCTGGCAAAGATGTTGTGAAATGTTGTTGAATAGTTTATTTCGAGGGTCAATGTGATTTGGACAATCTAGAATAAGGTGCCGGACATTTTCGTTTTGGCAGCCGCAAGAACATTCGGAAGATGCACGATTTTGAATTCGAAATAGAAATAGACGGGAGTTTAGATGAGACATGTCAACCCGAAGTCTGGTATGAAGGGAGTTGCCTTTTTTATCCAAAAGTGTAGAATTTTGGTGGACTGGGCACACCGAACTGCTGCGTAATCGCTTTCTTGAAGGAGATGTGGGGGAGGCAGCGTGTGCTTTCGCTTAGGCTGTTCCAAAGACGTCCGGTAGCTGGGTAGAACGATTTTTTAAAGGATGATGTATGGTTTGCAGCTAATGTGTGATGGCTTGCGTTACGAAGTTCCCTGCCTATTTCGTGCACACGTGTTTGAGGTATGATAGTACTGATATAGTTTGGTGTGTTCTGTTCCGAGTCGCTTAATTTATGATAAAGTATCAGATTGTGTATGCGTCGTCTGTTATATAGTGAGGTCCATCCTAGGTCGAGTCGAATTTTGTCAGTAGATGATCTAAAGAGTGTCGCGGTTACTAGCCGTCCTGCTCTGGCTTGTAGAGTCTCTAGTCGTTTTGCATCTTGGATCGTAATTTGTCCATCGTAAATAACATCACAATAGTCAAAATGAGGTCTGATGTATGTGGTGTATATCTGATCTAGAATCAGTCTGGGTATATATTTTTGCAATAGGATAAAGTGGACCAAGTGCTCTGTTAATTTTTTTGCAAATTATGTTTATGTGCTCGTGAAAGCGAAGATCGTGGGACAGGGTAAGTCCGAGATGGGTATGTGTGTCATGTATTGGTGTGCTATCGCCTCCAAATATTAGTGCTGGCGGGCTGTGCTGACGTTTGTGCGAAAATGTTTGTTGAATTGTTTTCGAAGTGCTGAAGGTGATTGCCCATTCTTGGCCACATTTATGTATTTCGTCTAAGTCACGTTGAAGTGTCCGTTGCACAGCGTTAATGTTAGCAGTTGTGTGAGAGGCATGCAGCGAAGTGTCATCAGCGAATAAGAGAATGTCATGTGATGTACGTTTTGAAAGTTCATCAAGATATATTAGTGATAATAAGGGCCCTAGGACAGAACCTTGTGGGCATCCGGAATTTATAATTTCGGTCGTTGAAAAAGCATCACCGATCCGTACTCGTTGTCTTCTATTTAGTAGATATGATTGTAACCAGTTATGGAGTGAGTCTGTAAGTCCGAATTGATTTTTGCATTTGAAGAGGAGCCCTTTGTGCCAGATCTTATCAAAATAGCGGGAAATATCGAGATAGATGGCAGTAAAATCATGTCCAGAGTCCAGTGATTTGTACAGGCTGTGCGTCAGGTACAGTAGCTGCTTTTCTGCGCTGTGGCTGCGACGATACCCACTCTGTCTATCTGTAAGTAGAGAATGTTGAGTAAGATGGCAGTAGATATGTCGATAGACGATCTTCTCGAATATTTTTGACAATGCTGAGAGAGTACTTATGGGACGATAGCAAGTGTAGTCTGATGGTGACCCGTTGTGTTTGTATACTGGTCTAATGTCTGCTTCTTTGAATCTGCTGGGGTAAATGCCTTCCGCAAGTGATTTATTGAATAACCTTGAGAGAGGTTCCGAGATTACAATGGCAGACAATTTTAAAAGTTCGAGTGGAATTTGATCTGGACCAGTGGATTTATTTGCACTTAGGGAATTAACTATTCTTAGAACTTCCTGTTCGTCAGTTTGAATACTTCCCAGAGTAGACACTGCAGTCGAGTTATCATGGGCTGGGACCGGATGTGAATCAGTTATGTTCAGAGTAGATTGTGAAGCAAAGTAATTATTTAGTAGCATAGCTTTGTCATAATCGTCTGTCAGTACATTTCTGTCAGGTCCTTCGAGCGGTGGTATCGTATCTTCTCTGGTTCGTCCTGCTAAGGCATGCAGTGTTTGGTGATATTTGTAGGGGTCATACTTGTGATCTATGAGCTTTTGCACTTGCCGTTGTATATGTTGTTTTTTTAATTGTCTATTCATGCTGGTCACTGTGTTCCGTTGACATCTCCAGAGGTCCCAGTCGCTATCGCTGTTACTTTGCCTCGCATGCCGAAACCCGTCCCCGATCACCCCAGTGACGTCACAGTCCAGCTCCAGACACAGCGTGCGGCACTGCGTCGGCCAGTGAACGCTTCCGACGGCCGTGTTCCCATGGCGGCAGGTGCACGGCCGACGTCCGCTCGCCTCCCACGTCTCCCCCCACGGTGACCTCGCGCGCTTCCGATCGGCTCCGACCTGCGACCATTAGGCCTTCCGGCCGCGGTGGGGCCGGCCACCCCGGCCGTCGAGGTCGAGGTCACGCGCGGCCACCCCGGGTTAGCACAACCCAGGGTGTCCCTGGATTGGTATTGATATTCCAGTGTGGATTGGTATTGGTATTGGTATGGGTATGCAAAGCGAGCGTGAGCGAGCGTCGCAAGTTTGGCCTGTCCGATTGCTCGTTCTCTATTCCCGGAGGTTGGAGAAGGGTGGTGCCTCTGGTTCCCGCGTGATTCCGATCTGATCAGAACCTTGAAATGTTCTTATTTATTTGTGCTGCTCACAGAGTTAACCTGGGAACGTTTCAGGTTTAACCACGGAACTCCCCATTCAATGCATATTATTGAAGTGCCTGCGTGCAGCCAAATCTTGGCCGATCTTGGCTCAAATTTTCGGCCGGAAACTGATACGGGAAAAAAAAAAAAAAAAAGGGGTAAAAAACAACAAAAGAAAGAAGAAAAAAAAAAAAAAAAAAAAAAAAAAGACTAACGTTGGTCATCTGCATCCGTGTGCACGACAACATTGGATATCGCATGGAGCACAAAATACCATACAACACTATCCGGGGTCTGTACAGCACTACATCAACAAAATACAGCACTACATCACAAAATACCATACAACACTATCCGGGGTCTGCACAGCACTACATCAACAAAATACAGCACTACATCACAAAATACCATACAACACTATCCGGGGTCTGCACAGCACTACATCAACAAAATACAGCACTACATCACAAAATACCATACAACACTATCCGGGGTCTGTACAGCACTACATCAACAAAATACAGCACTACTTCACAAAATACCATACAACACTATCCGGGGTCTGTACAGCACTACATCAACGTTGCTGACGCTAGCTGACCGCATATGGTGATCCGCACTCATCTACCCTATAATTGATGACCGCTAAGCGGAGTTTCGTCTGCTGAACCACAGGCAACACACCACACTGCCCTTGTTCAACTATTAACAACGACCATTCAAAGACCGTTTATCCTCTGTTGCACTCGTATGTGCGCACCAAAGAAGCTGCGAAATGGCCTGTTCTGAGTATGGGCGGTCGCATTCTAGCAGCTGCAATCTTTTCCGTGGTGGGAGAGACTCCTAATGACCTCGGACATTCAAACACCTTGAACATTCCTACCTAAAGCTCAGCCGACAAAAGCAACGGCCGACAGTTCCGTGCTGGTCGGCGGGTGGGCAGGTGGAAGGCGGTAGGACGGTTTAATGCAATACATATGCGCTGAGGAGCATTGTGCTTCATTTATTTTGCAATAACCGTTGGTGTGATTAAAGGTGCGCTCGAAAGGCGCGGGTTACTTCCTGCAGTATGGCAGCAATTTATCGAACCCGTAGCGCGCGATGAACAAAGTGAATCACCGCACATTAAGACAAACGAATGCTTGAGACTGAATTCAACCCATTACTTTCTCAATATCTAGCCATCATCTAATCCCTGCCATTCAGTTGACCGTATTCACATGGCTATCCAACTGACCTGCGAACAGTGACACCGGTATGTTAAAGTAGGTCAGGGCAGATCTTCCTGATCTAAATGCAAGATTTGTTTTTGCATTATGGCGAAGAGGTGAGGTGAAATACCCCAGGAAAGCCTGTGAATGTGTATGGATGTGAATGTGACTGTGAATGTGTACGGACGTGAATGTGATTGTGAATGTGCATGAATCGGGTACACCAGTCCTGTCACATGGACCATGTGAACAAGAAAACTGCTAACATATGAACAGACAAAACACCGCAGTGAGGAATGGGCTGGCATGCAGCATAGTTGCTATATTATTGAGGAAAACAATACCTTCAATTAACTGAGATGAATCTAAACTGAAATAAAAAGTATGCGATTAGCAGCCTCATGACACCGGGCCTACCTCATTGCGAAATTCAACCACATAAAGACGTCCTACAGCGTAGAAATGCAAATTCTAACAGTCTACTAAATTATAACACACTCTACTATCCAACAAACGGCGGTTACGTTCGGCAGCACCAGTTCAGTTCATGCTTCACACCCATATCCGGACCCACCGGCCAAGACGAGCTGGAGGCTTTTGGTACTTAAGGAAGTGCCTCGTATAACGTGCACCATACCACAAAATAAATACAATGATGCCAGCTTTCGGCGCATGACTTCCTCTCGCATATCATACGTGCACCTCCTTCTTCGTGTGAGCAGGGTAGTGATAGCACCTACATGGCTGCCTGGAAATTTGTCGGATATCGCATATACAAGCGCGCATGAAGTACCACGTGAAATGCCCAAAGGATGGGGATGGGAGAAAAGGTAGTCCGATGCCAGCAACTTGAAGCTTGTTTCCCATGTCTATATGAAGAAGTATGTATGACCACCGAGTTATATTTGCGTACAAATGCTACAGCTTCCGGAGATAATATTTACTTTCATAGCTTGATAAGCAAGCTCATAGGTGGATCACAGATGGCCACGACAACTCAGCCGGTCGATAACACCCGACCATCAGCGATTTGGCTGTAAATTGATGTACGAGGCATTCTGTAGCTCTGAACACGATTCGAATATTTGTTTTAGAGCAATCGGAATGATGGATTATGAGTTATTGGCTGGTTTTTATCTCTGCGACGTTTCAAGAAGGTAAAGTTTAGCCAGCCATATCGCAAGCCACTTTAAGCACGAAAATAAATTGAATATCCGGCGATAGAGAGTGAACTGTATTATACGTGAAAAACCATTATTGAAAATGATACTATACGGAGCAACCAAATGTTCAAATCTGCTTTGTGGAAAACATTACATTCTATATGGTAAAATCAACAGCATTTTTTGGCTCTCCATGCATTTGAGTACCATAACCTTTGGTCAAGCTGCAGTGGGTGTATCCATAGCGTTACGTAATTATGCTGCGAAGCGTCTCAGTATCGTGTCGAGCGATGCCCATGAAACCATACATATTATGTACTTTTAAATATAAAGTGTCATGTGTTGCATTAATTGAATGTGAAAATTTCCATGGTCAGCAAAGTATCACATTTCAAGGCTGATCATGATTTATTCCTTTCAACTTATAGTCCAGCTCAAGTTCTATCGTTTCATACTAAGATCATGTCCCTATTAGAAGAACTGTGCGAGATATGGCTGCTTAAATATTACCTTTTTAAATGTTGAAAATAAAAAAGAAGTTAAATCAGTCAAAGACCATAGTTACATTGGCTTAATACGCTCAGAATCGTGTTTGGTGGTTATTGGTTTTACGACACGTCGACCGTTGAGTCATGTAGCGTCGACAATCTCTCACGCCGATTGGTCGCGGGCGAAGAGCAGCGACAGGTGAGACTCGAACCCACAATCTTTCGATTGTGAGACGGGAAACTTACCCCTAGACTACTCGTCCCCTTTATAATCGTGTTTAGAGCTACAGAAAACCCCACATGCCAATTTGCATACAAATTACAGGTAGTCGAGTGTTAAAATTGCTCGTTCACTGGCTGAGTTGGCATGGTAGTAACAGTAGTAACAATCTACCTCCAACGCTCAACGTGTCTAGATAAGAATTACCAAAAAAACTGAAGTTGCAATTACTTTGTTTGGCGTCGCGCATTTGGATATACCTATCATGGCCTACCAATCGGCAGTAATATGCAGGGATGGACATCTCTCACGAAGCCAGGGAGTCCAAGTTCATATTTTCAAGGTATATTTTCCAAATGAATAGGTAAACTTCCAAATTAACATTAGCAGATTACCAAAGCGTGTGGTCCAGGCCCGACCCACCCGGGATCTCCAGCCATGGTAATGCTCATGCCAGTACACTATACCAACAGTAGGCAGCAATAGAGTCAGAGACACACTTACACAAAAATCACACAATAAGCCTATTGCCACCTAGTCGACCACGGCAGCCCCAGTCGGCAACACGACCATCCCATACACTACGCTAACTTTCTCCAGCACGTGATTAAATTGGGCCACATATCTTCACCCCATGCGGACACCAATGCACTCAACAATGAACTGGCAAAAAGCACACTTCTCTCCGTCGTTTACTTCCATCTTTCTACTCGTACATCACCTGGTGCGGGCACAGCACGCTCTGGATCGGCGGCGTCGGTGACGACTGCGGCGCCCACCGGTACCGCATCGGCGCCGTCTGGCTGGACGGAGGCGCCCGTCAGCCCGGCGACGCCACCACTCGACCCGGCCGTCGGCGCCGTCTGGCTGGACGGAGGCGCCCGTCAGCCCGGCGACGACACCACTCGACCCGGCCGTCGGCGCCGCCTGGCTGGACGGAGGCGCCTGTCAGCCCGGCGACGACACCACTCGACCCGGCCGTCGGCGCCGCCTGGCTGGACGGAGGCGCCCGTCAGCCCGGCGACGCCACCACTCGACCCGGCCGTCGGCGCCGCCTGGCTGGACGGAGGCGCCCGTCAGCCGGGCGACGACACCACTCGACCCGGCCGTCGGCGCCGCCTGGCTGGACGGAGGCGCCCGTCAGCCCGGCGACGACACCACTCGACCCGGCCGTCGGCGCCGTCTGGCTGGACGGAGGCGCCCGTCAGCCCGGCGACGCCACCACTCGACCCGGCCGTCGGCGCCGTCTGGCTGGACGGAGGCGCCCGTCAGCCCGGCGACGCCACCACTCGACCCGGCCGTCGGCGCCGTCTGGCTGGACGGAGGCGCCCGTCAGCCCGGCGACGCCACCACTCGACCCGGCCGTCGGCGCCGCCTGGCTGGACGGAGGCGCCCGTCAGCCCGGCGACGACACCACTCGACCCGGCCGTCGGCGCCGCCTGGCTGGACGGAGGCGCCCGTCAGCCGGGCGACGACACCACTCGACCCGGCCGTCGGCGCCGCCTGGCTGGACGGAGGCGCCCGTCAGCCCGGCGACGACACCACTCGACCCGGCCGTCGGCGCCGCCTGGCTGGACGGAGGCGCCCGTCAGCCGGGCGACGACACCACTCGACCCGGCCGTCGGCGCCGCCTGGCTGGACGGAGGCGCCCGTCAGCCCGGCGACGCCACCACTCGACCCGGCCGTCGGCGCCGCCTGGCTGGACGGAGGCGCCCGTCAGCCCGGCGACGCCACCACTCGACCCGGCCGTCGGCGCCGCCTGGCTGGACGGAGGCGCCCGTCAGCCCGGCGACGCCACCACTCGACCCGGCCGTCGGCGCCGCCTGGCTGGACGGAGGCGCCCGTCAGCCGGGCGACGACACCACTCGACCCGGCCGTCGGCGCCGCCTGGCTGGACGGAGGCGCCCGTCAGCCCGGCGACGCCACCACTCGACCCGGCCGTCGGCGCCGTCTGGCTGGACGGAGGCGCCCGTCAGCCCGGCGACGACACCACTCGACCCGGCCGTCGGCGCCGCCTGGCTGGACGGAGGCGCCCGTCAGCCCGGCGACGACACCACTCGACCCGGCCGTCGGCGCCGGCGCGGGGTCAGCCGCGCTCGTCGGCTGTGCCTCGTCCGAGGCAGCAGTCCCGGCGGCATCCCTCCCCGCTCGCGGCCACACACTGCCGCCATCAGACACACGCAGGTCACGCCTGCCCTGCGGCGCTCGGTCGCGGTCACCGGCCACACGAGCGGCGACCGAGCTCGGCGCACGGGCGGAGCCAGCGGCCGCTCCAGGGGCGGCCGGGGTCGCCTCGCGCACCAGCCGCCGACCGAGCTCGGCGCACGGGCGGTGCCAGCGTTCGCTCCAGGGTCGGCCGGGGTCGCCGCGCGCGCCGGACACCGACCGAGCTGGCCACCACCGATGGTGGACACCACGCGCTCCACGTTGTCGACGCGACGACTGCTGGAGTGGGGAGTCATCTTGGCGAACACGGCGTCTCCCCTGGTGAACACCGTGTAGACGGTCTGCCTCTTCTTGGCCTCCAGCATGGCGCCGAATATGGGCTTGTCGAATGTCGACATGGACTCGCTTATGAGGACTTCGTTTATATTCCTGCCGCCGCTGGCCCGACGATGCCAATTTCTTCAGATGGCGCTCTGTTCGTCTGCTGCTGTTCGCTGAGGTGTGGTCGCAGGCGTCTCGTTCTCCACAGTGTCTCTGTCCATAGCTTCCGCCTCCAATATATCAATCAGACACTCCATTGCGCTATATTTTGCTTCCATATTCTCAGTTACTTCCACAATTCCAAAGTCTACTGCTATCTGAACTGACTCGAGAGACCTACCGTCGAGCTGACATTAGTGAGCGGCGTTCTCTTCATCCCTTCTGTCTGTCTTCCGCTTCTTCCTCTTCAGCGCCCGCATCACCTCGGGATGCGACAACTGTCTGTGGCGGATTGTTTTTTTGTCAGGGGGCGTGGCCCGTTCGTCATACTCGGCGCCGCTGAAAACTGAGCTCATGTCAGGCAGCGGTGTCGGAGGCCATTTTGCAGAGTCCCCAGAACACCGTCTGCCAGAAATTCACCGTCTCGACCAAGTCACGACAGCGCGTGTGGGTCGGTCACTGCTCGTTGCTGCACCACTGGACAAACACATGCGGTCTGCCCAACAGCCGGCCACTGCACCACTGGACAAACATACGCGGTCTGCCCAACAGCCGGCCACTGCACCACTGGACAAACATACGCGGTCTGGCACCGCTCACCTGGCTGACTCAGGGACCGGGAGCGTGACCCAATCTGACCTGACCCGGACGCTGCCAACGTGCGACCGAGTGTCCTATTTCCTTTTTAATCTGGTTTCTCGTTTGTTTTGCTCATTGTCCACAAACTAGCATAGGCTAGAGGAATACGCATCTGATTTGGAGTGAAATTATATGCTTCTGTAAAATATGCTGCTGTGAATAAACATTGCCACACTTATTTTACACTACATGCCAATGTATTATTTTCACTGTTGTGTTGGGAACAATATTGCATATTTGTTGTGGTTTAGTTGCTATTTATTGCTGCAACCAATCAGGTTTTAGCTATCCTGTTTGGAAGCTGGATAGCGGATGGAAATATGTATCCGGTACGGATACCAATGTGGATTGGATTGATTCACACGGATGTGGATTGAACAGGACTTGAAAATTTCCTCCCGTGTAATGCTCTGGTTCTTGGCGTTTTAGATTCTTTCCCACTCTCGCTTGTGAAGCATACCGCATGGTGACCCATGCACAAAACGCACTCTTTCTTCTTTTTTTTATTTTGTTCCTCAGTGGAGGAAAAGTGGCATCTGTTAGAGAAGCTACGTTAGGAAAAAGTTGCATTCGGTCGGCTTATGTGGTATCCGGTATCAGGCAAGCTAGCTAGAAAAAGGTTGGAGATGCCAGACGACAAACTAAGAAAATGGAGCAACGGACGGTTGAGCATGGAACATACACACGTAACATACATGACATGAGACATACATTATACCAGACAGTACATTTGAAGGATGGCCAACGGCCTTCGTCTGTGTCCCTGGCGCCGTTGTAACAAACTGTTTGATATGGGAGATGATCCCCGCTGACCACACGCCACCTGGAGGCGAATAGGAGGCTCGGGCGGTCACAGCGAGCCGTGGGCGTCCGGGCGCAACCTTGGTTGTGGGGGTCAATGCTTATGCTAAAAGCCTGGAAAAACTCGACGGAAGAAAAACCAAGCTGTTTGGGAAATCAGAAGGTAAAAACCAAGCGCAATCTAGAAAGGCAACCGTCCGTTTTTCCATTTTAGATCGATCCCTGGCTGTCTATTGTTCTGTAGCTAAGGGGTAGATTCAGGTAGTGTCATGGGGGCACCCTATCTTTGAATGGGCGCCTCTGGCTGAAAAATGTGAGGTGGCTGAACTCGAGCACACTGAGGGGTCGCTTTCTTCTTCTTCCAAGGGGCGCATCTGGCTGAACAATTCGAGATGGTGCAGTCGAGCACACTGAAAGGGCATCTTTTCCTCTCGGAAAGGCGCCACTGACTGAAAAATTCAAGGGGTGTGCACTCGAGCCTTCCTGGAGTGGCGCCACCTTCCATGGGGCCACATACCCCCAGTGCCCCCTGTATCCTCCCCTGCTATAGTTTATAAGTGTGTGTTATACGAGAGCGGAGAGGAAATTGGCTTTTGATGGAAATAGATTGGTCCAGTTTCTTGCCATTAAGGGAAGAGAAATCGGGAGCTCGAGAAGTGGTCATCACAAAATGCACTATGCAGCGCACATTGCAAAATAATACTTGTTCATATGTTCATGCATGCGTTGCCTCTTAAACCTTTGCATTCTTTGACCAACGTATTTTCCCCTTGACTGGTAACCTTGCTCTAAGCAACTTCATGCCAATGCCCATCCAAATTTTCGAGTGCTTTTGTTACATTACACTATGGATGTTTTTCATTCACGCCAGTCCTATCAGTTGTCTCACCCTCGAAGGCTAGAATTCCAGTTCTGCACACAGCCGTTTCTAATAGGCAAAGGAGGTTCACGTGCTGTGCGTTTGTCACATTATCCCGAGTCCGACTGAGGGCTGAAGGCTAGCAAATGTGAAGCAAGATGGCCGCCGTCTGTGCAACGTGTCCGCCAGCGTGATATCGAAGTGTCAAATTATTCTAATGCGATGCAAAACGTGTCCATTACGTCTGCACCATTGATTTCCATGCACGTCATGTCTCTGCTGGGAGCGCTCTGGGCGGCTGCCGGCCGCACTTGATGGCCAAAGGTCAACCGCTGCTGACCCGGCCCGCGTCATTTGCATGCTGAAAGCATGTCCGCGGGCACGTGTGTCTCGCTGGGAGCGCCGGCGGCGGCTCGGACGCCGACCGGCCGCACCTGATTTAATTACAGACCTCGGCGCGCCCGCCATGTGGCCGGCCGACGCCAAATGAAAAACCCGCAAAAACCGATCGCCGATCGTAATCAAAGCGCGCCGAGTTGCGAGCGCGCGCGCGCGCCGGCCGGACAGGACGCGCGCCGCACGCGCACGCCCGATCGCCGCTTTTTGCCCGCCGATAGCTAAATGCCGTCGCCGTCGGACGAGGCGCGAGCAAAACCGACGACTTCTTGCTGGGGGCTGCGCCCGGAGAAAGGTGCGGCGGCGTGCCCGGGCGACCACTGAGGGGACGGGGCAGGGCGCACGCGTCAGCTGGTCAGGGCGACCGGCTGACACGTGTCACGACCGTCGCGAGCCGGTCACTGGGGGTCATCAGTCGGGGCCACAAGGCTGTGCGGTTCGTCGGCTCGGCAGGGAGTTGACTGCTGCGTATTTTGACCGTGGTGAGGGCGAGCCACCTGTGATCCAGCGAGATCCACGCTGCATTTGTCCGAAGTGTTACGCTCATATCTATCATGGCGTTCCACAATGTGATGGGGTCTCAGGTGACAAGCTATACAACTTACATTCATGTTTATATTTTGGTGTATACAGGTACAGAGGCATGAAGACCGGAGTAATTCGAGTAGAAGACAGGTCTAGAATCTCGTTAATAAATGAACCATGCGTTGTATTCAGGAGCGCAGCCAGGATTTGCTTAAGGATGGACTTGACCAAAAAAGGTGATGAAATAAAGAAGGATTTCGCCGCGCTTCGCGCCCCAAAGAATATCACAGACACTGCAAACAATATCAATCATTATATATTTGGTAGCTTTAAAGGCCGATTGGACGGATTGAGAAAAAAAATGTTGGCATCATGCTCCTCTTATTAGAATGCCATGCTAAAGTCGTATACGAACCGACTAATGTCATCCTGATGTAAGTGTACTTTACTGTATATTTGAGACACTGCAAAGGTCTCACAAGGAACAGAGTTTCACATATGGACGACGAAACGAAGGACATTCGTTGCACCGTTCTTCTCACAATAAAATGGCGATATGTTGTCGTAATAATGCCTGGTGGCTTAACACATTGGTATGGCATAGTCAGGCACGGGTGAAACATCTGTTGAAGTGTTTAAATGTCCCCGGGGATTCGCTACATTTACGGGCAGTTTGTGATCAAGCATTCCTTGTCACATGCCTCCGATTTTGTATCGCTGGAACCACCACCGATCATGATTAAGCACTGGTACTTCAACGCATAAAATCCACCACCTGCACATTCGACGGATCAGATGCATTTTTACGTCAACTTTGGCAACAACAAAAGTGCTGAAAATATCCACAATGTCCCTCTCGTTGATCATAGAAATTAGTTAGAACGTTGGTGCGTATTTACCTGGTACTAGATGCATTATGATGCACCTATATTTTAAGTTATCTGGCCTTCAAAAGTCCCTTTCCATTTTGACTGACTGGATAGATGCGCCAATGCTTTTCTGAAACTTTGTACGATCAAGCACAAGGTCTAATAACGAAATAAGTCTTCAGCTATCCTATGTTGCCTTCCCATACAACATAATAACAGCTGCATCAATGAATGACTTAACTTTGACATGGGAACGGCAATGTTTCACTGAAAAAAGCATTATTTTAAATCCCTCCCCCACGCCGCCGATGCGAAAAGTAGAACTTAATGGTGCTGGCGGGAAGCGTAAAGCGCACCAAGTTTAATATCAGTGAACGTGTAAACGTTTCGAAGATGCCAACAACAACAAAAACGCACGTGACGTGAAAGCCGGCGTTATCTTCTCCCTGAAGTTGCAATACATTGCTTCAATAGGCCGACGCCACTTTCACTAATTCGAAACAAATCTATTTTAAATGGCTTTAAGCTGATTTTAAAGGAGATCCATAATCATCACGACGGTTGCCGGAAGACTCATATCTGAGAGATCGCTGACTCGCTCAGAATCACACAATGTATCATAGTTCTCAACTGATGGAGGTGGACATGGCTGCAACGCAGGGAGAACATGGTGTCCTCGTGGCTGCGTCTCACAATTATCCACAGATGTAGATGGACATAGCAACAATACCGGGATAGCATGGTATCCTTGTCGCTGCGCCTCCTAGTTCTACGGTCAGGCAGATGGCGGTTTGCTGATTACTTGATTTCAAACTGACGAATCACGACCAGGAACGAACGGATGCAGTGGTCACCGAGTTGTAACTCTGCAGGACTGTTGTGACCCTTCCTCTGGTTAGCTTGGATCCCTCTGCAGGACTGCTGTGACCCTTCCTCTGGTTAGCTTGGATCCCTCTGCAGGACTGCTGTGACCCTTCCTCTGGTTAGCTTGGATCCCTCTGCAGGACTGTTGTGACCCTTCCTCTGGTTAGCTTGGATCCCTCTGCAGGACTGCTGTGACCCTTCCTCTGGTTAGCTTGGATCCCTCGGCAGGACTGCTGTGACCCTTCCTTTGGTTAGCTTGGATCCCTCTGCAGGACTGCTGTGACCCTTCCTCTGGTTAGCTTGGATCCCTCTGCAGGACTGCTGTGACCCTTCCTCTGGTTAGCTTGGATCCCTCGGCAGGACTGCTGTGACCCTTCCTCTGGTTAGCTTGGATCCCTCTGCAGGACTGTTGTGACCCTTCCTCTGGTTAGCTTGGATCCCTCTGCAGGACTGCTGTGACCCTTTCTCTGGTTTGGTAGATCCCGAACGTCTGGTGATGTCGCAACTGTATCAATGTTCAGGATAAGCTGTCAACATGCCCATCTCGAAGAAAGATGGTAAAATTTGGAGCCCAATCTTGCATGGGAGCTCCAGCAGGGTGCGTGGGAGTTCCACCGGGCGGGGCCGCCTTGACCTCTACCCTGCGCGAACTCCTATCCCGCCCGTGATCACGGCCGGTCTTCAGGCAGCGTTACCGCCGCACGACCAGTCGCCCAGCCCGGCCGACAGTCGCACCGCCTCCGCCGGGCCACACAGACGCGGCCGGCCAGTCCTGCCTTTGTGTGTCGGCAGCCGGCGTGACGGCTCGTTAGGCCTCATTTGGCGGCTCGTGTGACCCCGCAGTCGGGGTCGCCGGCTCGCGGCGGTCACAACAACTTCAAACGACGCCCGGTGCGCTGCCGAGTCACCGGCGGTCAGAGGTCGCCGCTTTGGCACGCCGGCGCGAGGCGCCGGCGCTCACCGTGCGCCTCCGCAGGGTCAGGGGTCAGCGGTTCCCATGGCAACGGCGGCCGCTAGGGATGCGGCGACTCGGCGGTGTTTCTCTGAACCCGAGATGGGTTTAAGGAGAGGCTTTTATACGGCCTGACCTGGGGCTGGCGACTGAGATTACACGGCTGGCTGGGACGACCTGTGACCTTTGGAACGGACGACCCAAATGGCAGGGCGTCAGCGGACGTGCCTCTGACAGATTATGGCAACATGTATGTGCGTGTGTGTGTTTGTGTTTGTGTGTGTATGTGTGTGTGTAGTTGGGGTTTTAGGGCGCGTCAGCTTCCTCGGTTATATTGCGCTCAGCGTAGTAACACTTTATGAGATGCCAACGCGGGTGTGTCTTTCATGGGAGCAGCGACTGGAATGCTTCTACAGTCAACTCATAAAATGATGGTACACATGCAGAAAACACAAGTACGTGCAATCTCTGCATTTCACGTTTTAACGTTGACTAACATATGGATCCGATTGACTTCGCCCCTTCGTCAAGATCTTTTGAAAGCAAGCATCTCCACGAACTTCAACAATCCAGAGCATATGCAAAACCGGCTGTTGATACCAGGCACTACATTCCATTCCCGGGGTTAATGACTCAGGGTCAGTTGCAAGCCAGATAACCTTCACCAGAGAACCTGAATGGACTATTACGGAGGCTGGTAAAATTTGATTGACAGGCGCACATCAAGGCGAAATTGCTTCAGGTTGAGAGCTCACTATTCCAGCCCGGTTCACATATTGCTTCTCATTAAACAAAGAATGCAGGAACGTCCAAAAAGGTCGGAAAGCTCTGCCTAATTCCATTATGTTTATGTGGTTAATGGTTGTGGTTGAAGCTCATGTGGTTAATGGTTGAGATTCCAGAAAAGTGGCCAAGCACGGTTCCCTTGCCCTCTTCTTTGTTCCGTTCATGCGTCAAAATACAAACTTGATCAGGTTGAAAGTAGAACCAAAAATGCAGGCATGACTAATTCATTTTTATGTATTATCTCATGTAGCAGTAGCATGGCTGAAGATCCCGGGTGGGTCTGGAGAGGGAGGGGGTCGGCGCTCATGATTTGCTACTATGCGAATGCTAAGTTGTCATTTTCTCTGTTTAATCTGATCATTTTCGTACCCGGCGACCTCTCAGTAACATTGAACGGTAGTAAAACGTTATGGACATTGCACAGTTGTATTCCAACGGTGTCTTTATGCTACAAATGATGATACGTCATTGAGTTGCACACCGACATAATTAAAAACTCCCTTCTCTTCATTAAGTGAGACGCGCAGCTATCCTTTCACCTAGAGCGGTGTCTGGGTTACGGGGACAAAATTGGACCAAGAAGATCTCTTCGGCATCTTCTGCAATTGCAGAACATTCAGCCGAGCTACTCAACATGTGAATACTTGATGCCAGTTGTTGCACCCTATTACAAACAAAAAATGCATGGTGAAGTCGGTGGCTTTTAAGGTCCGAACAAACGGAATGGTAGCGGCGGTAATCACCGAACATTGGCTGGCCTTCCACAGGCAGGACAGTCTCGCCGAACATTGGCTGGCCTTCCGCAGCAGGATAGTTGTCGGTGTAGCTCCCCTCACGCGCTCGACACACAGTTTCGCCGCGGCTAAGCTGCAATGTCGGCGGCCACCGAGCGAAAGATAATGGCCACAGTGCTACCTTCATTTGATGTCGGTGGCTCCGATAGACGTGCGCTCATTCATGCCGCACTCCAGGTAGGAATTGCTCAATGCAGAGGATGGCAACAAGCGCGATGTGCTTTTTGGCCAATGCTCGTTTGACCAATGCTCGTTTGACCAATGCTCGTGTGACCAATGCTGGTTTGGTCAATGCTCGCTTTTCTATACATATGTGTTCCAGGCCGTTCTGTAGCTTCAGGTGCATCACATTGCACTTCTCTGAATACCCAGCAACAGAGATGCAACCAGGGTTTCTTAGGAGGGGGGGGACGACCTCACAAGAAATTCATTCCATCGACACCGCTACTGGCGAGCGAATGGAGCCGAAAATGTCTGGTTTGGTTTGGTGCAAATCTCACACTTTCCTGTTTGTTCTGGTGTGTCATTTTACAAAGGGAATCTATTCGCAATACTGAGGCAGATGAGACCTATCATAAGCACGAAGTAGCATACACAGACTAATTGCTACATACAGGATCTCGGACCGACAACATGCTATCGCCGCTGAATGTGCCAAGCGAGACTTGAAAGGCTGACTGTAGAACACTGAATGCACATGATGGCTGGCTTTTCAGACAGCAAATTCACACTAGTCATATGTATCAGATAGCCGAAAGCCCGATTCAATAGCCATTTGAAGCCCGCAAGAATAAACACGTCAAACCGCAGCCCGCCGATTTATTCCGCCCAAAAGAAATTCCTGCAGGTGGATGGGCAGCCAATTAAACGTAACGAAGCAATGGAATTGGTCACGCTCAGCGCACGACCGCCAAGACAACTCCGCGAGACGCACTTCGTGCCCGGGAGATTGCCTCGGTGCGCTCGAAGGTTCCCTCTTAACGAGTGGCGGCCAGCGGCCACGCCCGAACCCCGCCCGGGAGCGGAGGTCAGCCGCAGTGCCGGCCGTCGGTGCGGTCCATCGCAGGCACGGTGTGGGCGGCCGGCGTCAGATTTCGTCACCGCCGACTGAACGGCAACACTCCATCAGGCCGACAGCGCGGCTTGCATCAAACGGGCCGACACTTCTTCAGAAGCCGCTGCGTGCCTTTGTTGCGACCGCGCGCTCATCTAGTCCGCCTCGGCCGGCATCGTCCGCGCGCTCATCTAGTCCGCCTCGGCCGGCATCGTCCGCGCGCTCATCTGGTCCGCCTCGGCCGGCATCGTCCGCGCGCTCATCTGGTCCGCCTCGGCCGGCATCGTCCGCGCAGCAGAGCAGCAGCATTTTCAATGCAAGAAAAATACGCCCGCCGAACTGTGACCCGGTTTTTGTGCTCGGAAAATGTGCCGACTCATTTTCCAAACAGGTCGGCTATTATTGGCCGGTTTCGGCAGCCGACAGCGGTGAAAAGACGTTTCAGTTGAATGGACTTTCGATGCGGCTAATGACTACTACGGCTCTGCATCGCATGCCATTAGGGGCTGTGTTGCACGTGTTGCACGATATCAAGTTGCACGGGAGATGACATGTGGAACTGATGCGCGGCAAGCATGCCGAGCATACGCGATATGCTCTGCATCTCCGAACGGCCCGATGCAATCTGCAATCAACAGTCAACACGCGGTGCGCCAGGAGACGCAGCGGTGTCCGCGAGTGGCGGCAACCGACAGCTGCCGAAGGTGCCGAAAGGTGTTCTAATTTCGTGTGTCTTCACCGCACCCAGATTGAGACGTTAGTTGGTATGCAAGAGAGCGGCGGCGGAGCCTTTCAGCTGTCTCCTAAATCGCTACCCGGTGTCAGAGCCGAGTGCGCTCGTTATCATAAGTCGACTAACGTGCCCGAGTGCGCGCGCTTCGGCTTGGCCGGGCGCCGGCCGGCTTTCAAAGGGCAACACTTGCCCGGACTTCGGCGGCTCTCGGTCGTGTCCAATGGCCTCGTCAGGTAATGGACCGGCCGCGCCGGCCCGGTCGCATGGCGATTGTTACCGAATGGTTTTACGGCACGTTTCGGTAACTTCAAAGCGACGTCGTGTGCTCAGGTAATGAGGCGTTACGCTGTGTCGAATCAGTCCTGGGTGCTGCGCCGGCTATGGTGCGTCCCCGAGTCCGCCCGTCGACGCCGATGACATGAGTGTCGCACGGGAGGTGGTGAAGTCAAACGTTCCTATCTGCGGTCGATGCACGTCATTTTGGATTCCAATCGGAACGGAGAGCACCTGCCTTTCTCGCGGTGATTCCCGCGTTCGATGGTCACTGGCAGAACCACACGTCCGCACCTCGTGCCGCGCCGGTGCCGCCGTAATTTGGCCGGCCGACCTGCGCTGACCCGACCCGCCCCCGTCGGCTGGCGCACGTCCCTCTGACCGGTCAGCGTCGGCCGGGACGGCGGCGTTTTTACGCCGCTCCAGATCGGCGGCCGGCCGCGACGCGGCTTCTCTCCGGCGGAGGTGGCCGGACAAAAAGTTGCGCTGCTGCGTGCCGGCCGGAGCAGCAGCCGAGGAGCCACGAGCCGCTGCCGGTGGCGTTCGGCCGCACGCGACCCCGCCTCGCTGCTCATCCGCGCCCGCCGATCGCAGACGTGCCGTGGACGATGCCCGGGCGCGGCGCTATGGGCTGCTCCGCGAACTGGATGGGTGCTCGGCTTCGATCGCTTGAGAGGAAGTACACGCCACACTGTCACTCGCTGCAATATAGATGCTTTTTATGGCGCGGACGCGCACGCCACATGACCCCGAGGCTCACACTGTGGCGAAGAGTCGTCACCAGCTCCGTGCTACGTTTGCAGGCGTCGCACACAGACGGCCGCAGCCGCCGACAGATCGCACATCACACGTGCGATCGCCGTCGTCAAATCAAGAGCATCGGCCATTATTTACATCGGCCCATCACGAGCCGTCGGGCGCGATTGGAACGCGTGGCACGACGCCGGCCGATGATGGAGCACCGGAACAAAAACACACGCGGATGGCGAGTTTAGATAGGTGCGTTTTTCGTGGCACGTGATCCGAGTGTGGGCCGGGCCGCGCCGGCCGGGTCGTTACCGCCGCCTTTACACTGCTATGGAGCGTGCTTGAACGCGGCACCTGTGGATGCGGAGCGGCCACACCGGTTTGTAAGAGGATCAGTTTTTGTGCGTGTGCGGGTTGTCTTCACTGGCCGACGCGACGTTGTTTACTCCCGGCGCGCCTTGGGCGCCCAGTCGTCCGGTTGTTTTCGCTCCGCTGTCGTCGGTGAAGCTCTTGCGCGCACGGGCTGCAACCTTGCTCGCTACTGTGGACATGTGCGATGTGCTGAAAATTTATGCACTGAGAAAATGTGAACATAAATTATTGGCTGCACGTCAGTGATTACATAAATGTCGGAGGTCAAACATTAAGTGGAATTTCGCCTTGAGCTATGATGCAATTATAAACGAAATATAGAATGCAGCACTCCACATCTTTTTGGCACGCCTTCGTCAAGATCAGGTACATTGTAATATAATTTAAACTGAGTTCCAGACCGCAATGCTACTGAGCCTTTATTTGTGTCCTTTTCCTAGCTTACCGGATCCATTACAAAATTGAAACGCGATTCACACGTGAAATCAACGGCATGCTAACATTTCCACCAGAGCACAGCAAAGCGTACTTCAGGGGACAACCATAAAGGCTGCTGGATCACGCTCCTGGCATCGAGCCACGTAGTGCGAAGCCGAGCAGATACCCCCTCTCTCGCCCCCCATCGCGACTCGGCCCACCGAACGAGCCTGACCGGGTGCCACACGACCCCTGGTGGAGCGGGTCGTTGGTCCGGCCGGGCGACGACGTGCAACAGAGGCTCGCCCAGCCGACCCGACCCCAGGAGCGTGCCGCCGGCACCGTCCCGGGTCTCAGGAGCGCACCATGGCCGCCGGGTCAGCGGGTAAACACTGAACGTACCGAACACACACACACACACACCATGTACGGTGTTGGCTGACTGTGGTCGAGCAGGCTGATCCGGGCACCTGGAGAGTAGTCAGCAGAGAGTGGCCCAGATCGACAAGTCGGAAAGGTGTCGCGAGTGGGTGCCCGTTGTCTCGGCTACGGTTGAGAGGGGAGCAACTGAGCTGGCAACTCGAAACTAAGCGCGTCTGAATGTAGCTCTTCAAAATAGTTCCGAAGAATAAATCCATGTCTGCTTGATGTTGGCATAACGGTGCCAAGATCGAACATGTCGATACAATCCGAGAGTGCACTTAAATCTGCATCATATTATGTTCTATTTTATTATTATCTGATATATATGTATATATGCATATATGTATATGCATATATACATATATATATGCATATATATGCATATATATATATATGCATGCATATATATATATATATATATATATATATATATATATAGATATATATATATGTATGTATGTATATATGCATGTATGTATTCAAATTATATACTTATTGTCCTTTTGACATCCGTATCGTGCTTCCCTCTAGTCTATCCCCTTTATTTAGTTAGTTCGTTCACATCCTGTGAAAGTTAGCTCAACAAATGCACACAAAAAACATATGGGAAGACGCGACGTTAAGCAGCTAGCCGCTCTCGCCCCAAAAACGGCAACAATCTGGCCACAGTTCACCATAGCGCCACAGCCACAGTTCACCATAGCGCCACAGCCACAGTTCACCATAGCGCCACAGCCACAGCTCACCATAGCGCCACAGCCACAGTTCACCATAGCGCCACAGCCACAGTTCACCATAGCGCCACAGCCACAGTTCACCATAGCGCCACAGCCACAGTTCACCATAGCGCCACAGCCACAGTTCACCATAGCGCCACAGCCACAGTTCACCATAGCGCCACAGCCACAGTTCACCATAGCGCCACAGCCACAGATCACCATAGCGCCACAGCCATAGTTCGCCATAGCGCCACAGCCACAGCTCACCATAGCGCCACAGCCACAGTTCACCATAGCGCCACAGCCACAGTTCACCATAGCGCCACAGCCACAGCTCACCATAGCGCCACAGCCACAGTTCGCCATAGCGCCACAGCCACAGCTCACCACAGCGCCACAGCCATAGTTCGCCATGGCGCCACAGCCACAGCTTGCCCCGACGCGGCTCTGGGGTCTGGTTCCCAGCTTTGAGCACAGATGTTATCGAAGTATGCTGACGGCAGCAGGTGCATGACGGCATGACGGCATGACGGCAGACGGCATGACGGTGCATGACGGCAGCACCGCCGTCATGGCTCCAAATCGCCGATAGCTTCCTCCGACCACGAACACCTAGTCTGACCTGCAGAGCTCACAGCTGTCCGTTGCGGCGTCTACTCTGGGACTCAATTGAGAACACTGGACCCGGCACAGTTGAAAACACACAGACTCCCAAACAGAAAACAGACAGATCTCCCTGGTGCACTGGCTTTGCAACTACTTCACAGCGACTGATGCTTCGCTTGGGAGACCCGGCCGAGCACGAGGTCCGACGTGCAGCAGGTGCAAGCTGACTCTGATGGCGTAGTGGAAGACTGCTGGTGACTGCTGGTGTACATCACATGTGTTTGACTGCTGGTGCACACCACACTAACAATCACCAATCACCGCACCACACTCATCGCATCCCATTCACAATCACAAGCTTGCTGAACGACAACCACCCAGATCTTCACCGCCTTCTTTTACATTCGTCTCCTCTACTCGCCTTCTCTCTGACCTCTCCTTTCGATAAACAAGAGCTAAAGAGGCGGAGCAAGCATGAAGTGCCAATGCCACAAAAAAACAAAGTTCTTGATATGGTTATCAATGCCACTCCTGCAGATAAGACAAACAGAAACGAAAATCAACGACGTAATGACGGAACGGAAATGAACAGGTTGATGAATTCCGTAGAACCTCGGAACCAAATATTGACGTCCGTGAGTTGTGGAACCCGCTGTCCGCCCGTTAGTTCGATGGCCGATGGACGGACGATGTCTGTTGGAAAACCGTCATTGCGTAGATGGTGAAAATTGTCTGCGTGCTTTTCATTCGCGGATGCACTTGAGTTACCTCTGGTCGCTTTGCCGTCAGCACTCCTAATGACGATAATCAAGATGCCCGCAATTCGACATCGATCGGCAACTCTTGTTCCGGTGCGACCCTGCAACTGTCGAAGCTGACCCGGCCGCAATGCTGTCTCAAGCGAGACACATTCCACGGGTGGCTGAGGCCAGTGTTCTAACACACGGCAGGGCTCGCCATATCGCACACCGGATCCATAGCCTCCTCTCGCGACGCGACGTGGGATGCGGAGTCAGGCAAAATTTACATTAACATTAACATGTACAGCCTGGCTTTCTGGTTCGAATGGTCTTCATCTACGTCCAGGTTCTATAGCTTGTCGATGAGTCGTTCGATGACCGCTTCCAGCTTGACCAGTTGTTGTTCACGGGCTGCTTGCCCGCTCGCCATGGACACAATGTCATCTTGTGCGAAAGATATTGCTTCTTTCAGTGCCTGAACCTACTACTTATTTGAAGCATACTTTTGTCCAAACGTATTATTATCCGGTACTACCAATACCTTCAATTTATTATACCTGCTGCTGGTTTTAATAGCACTTCCAGTAACGGTGAGTTGGCCTTGCATCTTTCCCGCTTCGTCATGTCGAACGCCCTGCCCGATTATGATCACTACATCATCGCCAAGGGCCACAGTATTGGATAGTGAGAGACTCGCTGAGTCTCCAGGTTGGCTGTCTTTGCTTTGGACGTCCCAGAGTGGAGCGTCGAGTGACCGTCCGTTCCAAAGATCACCGAGAAGCAACCTTTTGTTCTTTTGTGTGTGCTTGTGAATGTGGCCCAGTCACCGCCTGTTTGTGCTTCTGGTTATACCTCCAATCTTGTGAGCATGACCATGATGTATGGAAATAGCTAGACGCTGTGCTGAACGAAAGGCCGGCGGGGCCTAAGCAGACCGCTGCTTGTACTGCTCATGTCATAATGGATAACATTCAGCATCGCTAATAAGCATGGCTGTGTTAAATAATTAAGCTTGGGCAATACGACCTGTGGTGCATGAGCAAGTTTTCTCTCCGCATAAATATCAGCATTGGTGATCAGTTTCTGCACAAAATTATGGCCGTGTGTGCTTCAGAGCAGGGTTTTATGACTTAATGAATTTCCCAAGAGCAGTGTGGGAGGGAACTGCCCCACGCATAAGCCACATTTTCATGAAATGCATGACGTCATCAACCCACGAGGTAATGAATGTCTAGAAACATCCATTTCACGGGTGGCGTCAGCTATATTGAAAGCCTGACGTGTCTAGCTTACAGGACGTAACTGCATGCTATTTTGAATTAAATTGTTCTGCGGAATACAAGTACTTCATTGTTCGGCGGAATACAAGAACTTCATTTGCATATGACCGGACGTCTGATATATGACCGAATTTTCTCCTGTCTTTTACATTTCTGTCAATAGCATAAGGCGTCATTGGGAGCGTCGGACACACCACGGCAAATGTTCATAGCGTGGTGTGGCGCAGCACTGTACCGTACACATCAGTAATGGCAGCATTACTTTGTTTATTTTCATAGCGAGACGTATTCATGCATCCATGCAGAGCAAGGATGACTACAAACGGAACTTAGACTTCAGCACCGTCCGTTTTACTACCATCGAGGACGAAGCGCGTGTGATTCTACTGTCTGATATGTATAATGTCTGGTATGTATAAGATACATTTACGAAATTGCTTCGCAAAAAAAAACATTGATTTACTCCACCCTCCTTGGGATCGAGCACAAAGCCTCCGGATTACACTCTTGACACTCCAAGTCAAGTTCCAAATGCGGCGCTCCAGACCGATCACTCATGTGAGCGTCTTCTCGCATACCAAACAGTGTAATCATTCTCGCTTCGTCCTCGATGGTAGTAAAACAGGTGGTGCCGAAGTCGGAGTGCCGTTTGCAGTGAAGAGAAGCCGGGAAGCCTTACTTGTGGCAAATATCTTGCATCCGCCATCCAGCAGACCGGGAAGAATAACTTTCATTGACTTGAGCTACCTTGCGTGGACACGATTTTGCCGAATGCCACCTGCTTGCAAAGTGGTCAGTAAAGAGCGCCGGACCGATGTAAGGGGCAAACACTTCCCATTCACGTCAAGTTCACTCTGCATTCGGCTTCACTCGTAGCCACAATATTGACCTAATCCGTGACAAAGCCCCTGGCAAAGCAGGCCATCGCTGGATGGGAGAGGTACTCGACTTCTTTGTTATATGTGAGCTTTACGCCCAGCACTTAGCTATCTTCCTATGGACAAATTCATGGTTCTTTTACCGCCATCAGATATGCCCCTGATGCAGTCAAAACTTTACGATAATTACGCCAATTTCACAAATATACGTCTCCCAGGTCACTGGTTAACCCGCTGGTCCGACACTACTTCGGCGTTCATTTTCCGGAGGCCGATTTAGGCGGGCGATTTACGATAAAATTGTCGGTTGTGCACCGGATTTTTAGTGGCGGGTCGATGTGGAATTATCGTGTCGGTGTGGCTGACGGGCCGCCGGCCGGCCGCCGGCGTAATTGGCGGCCGCTGCTGCCGCGTGCCGGGGTTATTCGGGGTTACTGGTGACCTCTGACCCGACGCCGTGCCTCACCGCCGACGGAGCGCTCTGATGCGGAGCTCCGCCGGCACCTGGGGCACAGCTACCGGAGTCGATTCTGTGGATGTTCACCCGGCGAATGGACTGAGACGTGCTGTCGGTCTTCTTGGCCCGGGGGTTGAATACATGAGCTAAGGTGTATGCAGGCTGCGTAAAGTCACAGTTTTATGGCTTACGAAGAGCCACAGGAGCAATTTGAGCTAAACCTATAAAGGGAAGATAATATAAGAAGAGAAAAAGAAACTAAAGTCCCCTGATCAAAGTTGTATCCAGAAATCTTTAACTAAATATATATATATATATACCCCATTGTATTACCATGGCCAATGTCTTCAATAACACGTGCCCGGGGGACGGCCTTGAATCCGCCGCCAGGTACACCTCTTTCTGGTATAATTCTCCAATTTATAAGCATGATCTAAGACACCTACTTTCGACCCCATTCAGCCCGATTTCTATGCATCTACTGCACAACTTATAATTCCAAAATACGATTCGTGACCCAATGAATGTACCTACCTAGATCTAGAGAAGCTGCCCTCAATGTGTCGCCACGCATGGTCTGAAGGGGTCCGGTCATTCAGCATCAGTGGCGCATACACTCAGGGTGTGAGTTAGTTCCTTCCATGCATCGCCCATGCGTGAGAAGTGTCCTGCCCAGTGACGGACTCCATATGGTGCGTTCCGCGACAGATCGACCAATCATTTTCACATTTTACACCCCATCAATTTGTATTTAGGCCAAAATTGGTGTACATGGTAATCTTGTGCTTTGAACACGCCTGAACAAGTTTTAGTCCGATCCGAGTAACGGTTTCGGAGTTATAGCCTCCGGCAGTAATTTGAGATCGCACAATAAGGGTATCTTTGGCGATAGATATCTCATCGATGATGAAGAGAAAGTGTGACATATTATGCATGTTTGAGAAGAAAAATGATTAAGAAAAACACATCCGTGATAAAATATCAACGTTTATCACACTTTACCTCGTGATCCCATGACCTTGTGACCTCGTCACCCCATGACCTTGTGACCTCGTGACCTTCTGTGATCCCTAGCCCATTGAAATTGATAACTTTGATGGCAGAAATACAAACGGACATTATTGGACTGTCATTGACTGCCATGGGAGAGAGAGAGAGAGAGAGAGAGAGAGAGAGAGAGAGAGAGAGAGAGAGAGAGAGAGAGAGAGAGAGAGAGAGAGAGAGAGAGAGAGAGAGAGAGAGAGAGAGAGAGAGAGAGAGAGAGAGAGAGAGAGAGAGAGAGAGTCCAAAGTGACGCATTCGTTCATGGGTAAGTCGGCTGCATGCAATCAGTACGCGCCGCACTGACAGTGCAACATGGCACCTTGGATACAGCGGACTGCCACCGCCGGTCAGAAGGTATTGCCAATAGGTCATCCATGGGTTTATCTACGCGTGACGACGTAATTTTACTTCGGAACATCTGGTGATCTGGTAATGGAAACATCTGATCATGCTGACCTCACAGCAAGGAGTACAATTATGTTTTCATGCTACCTGTAGGCATCGTTTGCATGGACGTACAGTCGAATCCCTATAATAATGCAAACGCACGCGTTTTTGTCACGGTATACATAACGTGACCCGGAAAACAAAAACCTTTTTACAAGCTTCCTGTGGCTTCATTCTTCACGTTTTGGGCACTCCCTGCATATTGCACATTATTGCACATTACTGCACTGCACTAAGCAGTGTACAATTGAACAACAATGGGATAGAACAACGAAATAAACATCAGATGATGAGAACTTGTTTTTTTTCCAACTTATACCTTTGTAGGTCTCCAATGTAGGTCTTTTAGCTTCCTTAACAAGAGTTGAACATTTTATGATCACCATAGTGTCGTAGCTTATTTCCGTGTGGCGGCCTACTTTTACTTCAGAACATCTGATAGTTACTTATAACACGTACTGAATGCCATCAAACATGACAACGATGCATTCGGACCATATTCGACCATGCTAACATCACAAAATGAAGTACAATTATGCTTTATTTCCACCTGCAGAGCATCATTTATATGGACGTACAGTTGAACACCTATTGCAAGCCACTATTTGCTGTCACAGTGCACGTAGGCTGTGCCCGGAAATGTCATTTGCACAACCTTCATGTGACTTCATTATTCACGTTCTTGAGACACTGCGCATGTGGACATTCCGCATGGGACACTGTACTGCACAATGGTACATATGTTAGGAAAATGAAAGCAGATCAAACGGCGTCTATTTGGCTTGATAATCAAATCGTTACAAACGGCGTCGATTTCGAAGTTCGCCGAAACCGAATTTTGGGGGTGAACATGGAATCTGGGGCCATGGGCACCTTAAGAATTGTCACAATACTATCGGAAATTCCCAAAAAGTAACATTCTGAACGTTGCATTTTGGGGCAATTGGTGACATAGGACGTGTTCAAGCTGTTTTCTGTGCTTTCTGGCCACTGCAACGCCTAGCAGGGCATCAAATCTGGTAATAAAAGCGTGGCAAACAGCTTGGATTTCCAGAAATGGCTTCTTGAGAGAGTAAATATCAATTGATAGATTATTTTAAGATGGCATCTGAAACAGCTCATCCTGGCGCATCGCTATGGTCCAGGATATTTTTTTATCTGTAAAAGTTTTTTAGCGAGTGAATTTTGAAATTGGATGTGCATTCATAAATTTGTAGAGCTTGGAATATGGCATATTTGAGGGACTTCTCAACAGGTACAGATAGCCAGCAGCCAACGGAACATATTTTCTTTGATGGAAAGTCAATTTTAAATTAAAACATTTCCGCAAAATGTATTTTACATATTTGTCGATTTTGGCATGTTTTGTTCTTCCAAGCATGCCAGAGTTCCGAATTTTGTTTGCATCAAGTTTCCCATCGGTTTACCCTTTTCATTCTTTTCATTTCTGACGCTGATTATGAACAAAAAAATATTTAAAAATCGCAGATGTTTTTTAAGTTTGAAATAAATCAAATTGGAAATTTCACACACAAAGCCACACCTATGGTAATGTGAGGATGCTTACGTTTTCAATGGGGCTTACTGGTATTTCGGCAACATTTTTGTTTGTTATTCGCTGTGTATGGCGACGATAAGAATCAACACGGTGACTATCACAATTGCTTGTGGCGTTTATGTACGTTGACAAAAAAAATCACCACGTCCTCTTTCCACCAGGCGTTTTCGAAAACTGATTCGTACACTGCTTCGGCTTTGCCAAGCCTGTTGTTTCCTTCCCGATGTCAACCCCTCTGTTGTCCGCTGGCATCAACGCCGACGCCTTTATCTCCCTCGGAACCGCCACCAGACTGGAGAGTATTGAGCTATGTATGGATGGGGAGTACCGATATAAAGACATAAAAGATCAGTGCAACTATGAGCCACAAGGGCCCTTCTTGGTTGCACTTTGGACACTGAACCAGTTGCCCACCAAATCTGTATATCAGCCCTCCCTGGAATACAGAAAAACAAGCCCCCTATTCTTATAATGATTGTCTATGCCGTTTTTAAAGATGTTCAGTGTGTTGCTACTGACAATGGTTCCTGGCAGCTGGTTCCAGTGTTCGACTACCCTGTTGGTGAAGAAAGACCTTGTCCTGCTGTGATTAACTTTAATTTTGAATTGATGACCTCCAATTGCATCATTTCTGTTAAATTCAAACATTTCCCTGACATATCCCTGTTCCTGACCATGAACAAATTTAAAAACCTCCATGAGATCTCCTCTCAGCCTTCTATATCTAAGTGAAAACATATTCAATTTCTTCAATATTTCCTCATATGCCAGGTTGCCTATACCATTAACCATTTTTGTTGCCCTATTTTGTACTCTCTCTAAAAGCCAACAATCTTTCTCATAACTAGGGGACCAAGCTTGGACACAGTATTCTAAATGTGGCCTGACATATGCACAGTAAAGCTTCCTGATGACCTCCTCACTTTTGTATGACACATTCCTCTGTATTGCCCCAAGCATTCTTAGCGCCTTCTTCCTGGCTTCTTTGGTCTGTTCTGATGCCCCCAATTTTGTGTTCAAAATAACACCTAAGTTCTTCTCCTATGCAAGGGAGTACGGATGGGGTGGGAGGGAAGACGTACGCGAGACAAACACGTCGGCTTTTATTTGCCTTTAACACATAGTCATCAGCAGTCCACAGAGACGCAGAGCTTTTTCTTCAGCACAAAATGATAGACCTTCCTAACACTTGATCGCTGACACAAAGTGATCCTTATGTTTGTTATAGGTACCTACCTACTGTGCCAGATTCAATATGTAGGTAATAGAACCTGATTCAATGGGGTCGGGTTGCATTATTTCCATGTTTGATGTTATTCAATACATATCAGTTGTTCCGAAGTACGCGAAGTACGCGTCGCTACGCGTACATAAACCCATGGGTGACCTATCGGTAACTCGTGACCATAAAATTCGTGATGGTTTTTAAGGGAAACTATGATATCTACATTAAAAAGGTAGGAGTATTTTTCTCTTAGAAAAAAACGTTTCCCAATCACATGTCGGTATGCCATTGTTCTACCTCATGTAGCTTTCCAATGAAAGAAAGTTTACACGAAATCCATCCCACCCGGAAAACGCAAAATCGCAAAATGTCATGAAGAACGGACGGCTATATCGGATATTTATAAGAACACATTTGTTTGCTTGCTCAGCGAAATCATACCCACTTTTATTTCCGCCTTCAAATTTGTAAATTTCGATGGGCTAGGGGTCACGAGAGATCACGAGGTCACGAGGTCATGAGGCCACGAGGTCAAATGTGGGAAATACTGATATTTTATTTCGGGAATGTTTTAGTTGATCATTTTTCTTCTGAAATATATGTATATATATATATATATATAATTTTCCACCCTTTCTCCTTCTTATTGATGAGAAATCCATCGTCAAACCAACCCATGTTATTTTACATAAAAATAATTCTGGAGGCTATAGCTCAAAAACCGTTGGCCGAATCGGGCTGAAATTTGCACAGCCGCATTCAGAGCCAAAGACTACCATGTGAACAAATTTTAGTCTCAATCAAAAATTATGGGGTGAAGTGCATTGGTCGATCTGTCGTGCAACGCACCATATATGGGGCCCCGCTGAGGGGGCAGACTCCGTCACTATGTCTGAAATCTTGGGAATTGAAGGAGCTTGCGGCACGACACTTTCAGAGAAGGTTACTGTCAAGGGACCTCTCCAGGTTTAGATCTGGGACTATGTCATCTTAGGTGACAGGTCAAGGTCGGCCTAGGTTATTCGAGGTAAGCATACCGAAATCAAGCATTCTGGAGGACTACAACCCGACTTGCGCCGGCTTCACTACGAAAGATTTACACCACCTTGGATGGTCCCTGGCATTAGATATAGGTGCCACTCACATCATATGCTCAATGCAAAATAAATTGAAGAGGACAGATATTTTTTAACATGATTTCTCCTTCATGAGGCAAGATCATTGGCAATGAAGGTACTTGCCTGTCACGCAAGCTATGTTCCTGTTCCCGCTTTATGTCGACATATCCGCAGACACGGCATCAGTACAGCAAAACCAAAACGCTGATTCTAGTCGGGTTAGAATCGTCAGTTTCAACTTTAAAATTTTAATATCGGTGTGCCGAAAGATTCCAGCTCCACGAGAAACACAACATTATGTGTCGACATGCCTGAGACGACGCTTTTCTCCCTCCCACTCCACGCCCCATCAGCTCTGCGTTAATGCTGCAGACTACCTTTCGGCATTTGTTACGTAGTGTGCTCAAGCTGAATCGAATATCCTTGCTATCTAGTTTATAAGAACAAGAGGCAATTTCTTCAGGGTGCCGTCATTCATCGTGTAAGTGATTCCTTTCGCCGCTAGAACACCCCTTCCTTCGAGCAAATGCGTGCTTGCATTGGAGGCTGTTAGAGATCGGTCTCAACTCTGTAGGTATTCGTTCCGTGCCAGGAACCACAGTATAATGTTAAGGCTAGCTTCTCAAGTGACACACAAATAGCCGGACGCCTCGTGTTGCGCACATGAACTGGTGTGTATATGTGCGACACAACCGAGCAAGATGTGCGAATTCAATGAATGCAGTGGATCGTCGGACATGTCAAGGTGCATACATCAGGAGTCGGTTTTACCCGATGAAAACACCGAGCTGGGGCACACGAGTCGGAACACTGGCTACGTCAGAACGTCAAGCTTAAACACTGAGTTTGGTCAGTCAGCTGATGGCGGCGATTCCAGCACAGGCGACCTTCCAGTGGCCTTGGGTCGGCCAGTGGCGTGCACGTAGCCACCGAGGGAGCTCGCACGCCCCATCCTGGGATGTGACCGCGGTCACCTCGTGTCAGACGGCGGGTGTGAAGGTGGCCGGTGGTTTACTTGCCGTATGGTTCGTCTCTTGATGCCGTACACAGCACCGAGCGGCCACACTTTCTCCCCGGCTTCGTATGCATCTGGAGAGCTAACCGGTCTGTCGACATCAATTACCACGGATGATGATAAATACGGCCCGGCCAGCAGAAGCTGCCGCCGCCGGCTACGAGCCTCCCCTCTTCGTGGTGGCCAATCTGACATTAAGTGCTGAATTAATGCACGCCAGATTCCTGACTGGTTCCACTACGTTATAATTTAACTTGGACTGAGAGCAATTCCGAGCAAGCACGGCGAAAGTCGCGCGGCCAATTTATTAATCATACCGCGAGTGCTGACCTACCCAGTCAGCTGCCGAGAAATTCCGCACGCTTCTGGTAAACGACCACAGCTTCTGCGTAAACGCTACGCCTTACGGTCTGGAACAAACAAGAACCGACCTCGATCATAGTTATTAGCAAGCCCAAGGCCTATCGAGTCTCAGCAAGCCCATGAACGAATCCTTGTGAAAACAATCATTGCTGAAGTGAAACGTACCGATAGTATCGATAGTTAGCGGCCAACACGAATGCAAAGTGTGACCAGCATCGATAAACCGATCCGATGCCCTCAGTCTCATGTGCCACAGCCCTGCTGAACATCACCCATAAATTGCACCCGTCAAACCGGTCCCACCGCAGGCCACCAACTCGACGACCACCTCGACGACCACCTCGATGACCACCTGACGACTACCTCGACGACCACCTCAACGATCACCTCGACGACCACCTCAACGATCACCTCGACACCTACCTCAACACCCACCTCAACGACCACCTCGACGACCATCTCAACGACCACCTCAACAACCACCTCAACAACCACCTCAACAACCACCTCAACGACCACCTCAACAAATACCTCAACGAACACCTCGACGACCACCTCGACGACCATCTCAACAACCACCTCAACAAATACCTCAACGAACACCTCGACGACCACCTGGACGACTACCTCAACGACCACCTCAACGACCACCTCAACAACCACCTCAACGACCACCTCAACGACCACCTCGACGACCACCTCGACGACCACCTCGACGACCACCTCGACGACCACCTCAACAACCACCTCAACGACCACCTCAACGACCACCTCGACGACCACCTCGACGACCACCTCGACGACCACCTCGACGACCACCTCGACGACCACCTCGACGACCACCTCGACGACCACCTCAACAACCACCTCAACGACCACCTCAACGACCACCTCAACGACCACCTCGACGACCACCTCGACGACCACCTCGACGACCAGCTCGGCGCCGAGCCATGCCCAATCGCGCCGCCAACTCCTCCGCTCTGGCCCCGGCTCGGTAATGGCTGTTTTCCGCGGGCGGAATTCTGGCCGCGTCCCGGCGAGGTGAATCGAGCTAGTTAACCTCTCGCCGGTGCCCCGTGCCGCGCCGACATTTGGCCAGCAGTCCACCGTAAAGCGGCCATCTCGGCCAATTGAAACGGCGCGGACAAACGACGCCTCCATGCGTGACGCCGACCCCGCCGTGACCCAGCAAGGTCATGGCGCGGCTAGGTCAGCGGCGGTGCCCGTAACCGCGCCGCAGGTGCCTCTGCTCCAGTGGTGAGACCACTTCTGACTTTGTCAGGCCTGGTAACATACAGGTACAGGTGGTACCTGTCCTCCAGTCGGGTCGGAACGGTACAGATGCCTCTCCTCCAGTTGGCGAGGTACGGTACAGGCACCTCCTCTCCAGTCGGCGTCTACACCAGTCACAGACCGTCAATTGGTGCTGCTGACCTGAATTCTGGTAGGTTCGCTTCTCGGTGCACGCTTTTTTCTCAGCACCAATGAGAGTCTGCAACGTCACGAGACCTCCGTCACAGGCAGTACGACGACACCCCACCCCGTCCGGCGCGGCCGAGTGCCAACACATCAGCAAAGGATACGTGATGATACCGCAAAAACGATGCGCGACCGTACCATCGTGACTAATTAGTCTGCATATGTTCATAAAACGTTCGTCGAACAGGAGGTATCCGTCACAGTATCGGCGACGCCGTGCCTGCGACGGCTCTCACCGCGCGGCCGACGGAGCCTGGGGTGCCAGCGTGTTCGATAATGTGTGCCATTATCAGCATTGTGGGTATTCTGTATCCATACAGACAATAAACTCTACATCAACCGGAAAACCGGATTTAGATGAGGAAAAGGAGGCAATCATGGGTGGGGTGATTCCCTGGCGGAGGAGGGGAGGGGTTCTGCTGGATGCATGCCGCGCATGATTTCCAAACCATACATTTGTCGTTTCAATATTCTGGAGAAAGCGCTTTTTTCTCAATTTCGACCCCAGGTATCGGAAAAAGCGGAACGTTTCCCCACACGTTGGATATGTCCCTATCAATTTTCGCAACAAGAACCCACTCATAGACTCGGCCATGCATCTCACCATACACGGAGGGGCGTCCTCTGCGATGCGGGCAGCGGTGGGGAACACTGGCTACCTCACAAATCGCAGGCGGCTCCAGTACAGTACCTACTCCAGACCTGCCATGGATGGGGGCATAGGCGACAGCGGACGTACCGACATACCAAGAGCACCCAGCCGAACCACAATTTGAGTTGGTGCCCAGACCGGTGACTGCTGGTCAAAATATAACGCCCGGTGGTGCTGTGCATATAAGCCGCATAACGCCATCAAATTCGTCACGGTTGCTTTGTCACGGTTAGCACCGAGAAGTTTCAGCAGTGTCCGCTCGCTGATCGCAATCCGTTGAAGACATTCGGTAACAGCAATTTGAATGAAATACTGGTGGATATAATTTGGTCTTCATGTAGCCGAAGTTTGGCCCAAGTTCACAGAGAAGACAACAATTTCCACCGCTCGCCCAGTGGCGGATCTACATTGCTGACTAAGCGGCGGAGGGGGCTGGCATGCATCATGCAAATACGAGTACGGCTGCTTTTTGATGAGTGTCATCAACTGCACGAAAACGTGAGGCGTCCACCTGTGCCCACCTGTCCGAGTAACGGGACACCATTCTTTCCTCGGTGAGTGGCCGTGCCGTTCGGCTTCCGCGTTTCCTGGTTTTGATCGCGCCCGCCCCGCGTACCATCGCTGCCAGTTGAGCTGTTCGCAGGAAAGACGGCCCCAGCACGCCCCAACCATATCAATTTGTGTCCGCTCTGGCCGCCCTGACATGCGCCATTACTCGGGCCAGTCGGATCCATTTAGATTGCGACGCGCGGCCGTTGTCGGTGACAGCCGGGGCCACGACCCGGGCGCGCGCCGGCGGTCCGAGTCGGCGCCGGGCACCGCCACTAAGCATAGCCACGGCACGGATTTGAACCGAGCCCTACAGCTCGAGCCGGGCCGTGGTGCCGCGCTCTGAGTCGGGTCCAGCCACTGGACCACTGGCGAGTGGGACCCTGGACGGGGCCCAGGCATTGCTGAGATCCATTCGTTCCCAAGTGAGAGACGTTGTTCTCTTCGGCGCAGTCAAATGTCGCTATGCGTATGGGAAGTCTGGTTAGAACAACATCGCACACAGCACAACGCGACACTTTGAAGGAAATGGATCTCAACAGTGGTATTCGGTGCTCCCAAGAAGCCATGGAATGCAATGAAGAAGGTCGTATCGTCTACGCATAGAAGGAAGAAGTCCGAAAGGCCCGCTGGGCACAATTTCCTCGTGCGATTTCAGCTGGCCACATTGTGTATCTAAGTAAAGACTTGCTTTCGAAAAATACCCTTCATTTGGAAAATGGATTGTGGTGGAAAATTTCGTTCCAATATTCACTTTGAACGAATATTGGGAAGACATTCTCCACCACAATTCATTTTCCAAGCTTCCATTTTCCATCCACTTTTGTCATGCTTTTCGCTTTACAAAGCTTTTGCTGCCACATGGCTATTCATGGGCTGGTATGTTCTGGTAATGCTGCAGGCTCCGAAGATGGAGGTTCCAGCCGAAAGAAAGGCAGCCCTTACGCGTGTCAATATTGCAGTTAGCTTGATCAAGAATACCGAAGAAGCTGTGTTAATTGCCTGTGATGTTCTGCTACAGATGCTGCAAGCAGCGCCACCTCCCTGCCCGATGCCTGTGACGTCCTGCCACAGATGCTGCAGACAGCGCCACCTCCTGGCCCGGTGCCTGTGACGTTCCACCACAGATGCTGCAGACAGCGCTACCTCCTGGCCCGATACCTGTGACGTCCCTGGCCCGATGCATATGACGTCCCTGGCTCGATACCTGTGACGTCCCTGGCCCGATGCATGTGACGTCCCTGGCTCGATGCCTGTGACGTCCCTGGCTCGATGCCTGTGACGTCCCTGGCCCGATGCATGTGACGTCCCTGGCCCGATGCCTGTGACGTCCCTGGCCCGATACCTGTGACGTTCCTGGCCCGATGCATGTGACGTCCCTGGCTCGATGCATGTGACGTCCCTGGCCCGATGCCTGTGACGTCCCTGGCCCGATACCTGTGACGTCCCTGGCCCGATGCATGTGACGTCCCTGGCTCGATACCTGTGACGTCCCTGGCCCGATGCCTGTGACGTCCCTGGCCCGATGCCTGTGACGTCCCTGGCCCGATGCATGTGACGTCCCTGGCTCGATACCTGTGACGTCCCTGGCCCGATACCTGTGACGTCCCTGGCCCGATGCATGTGACATCCTGCCACAGATGCTGCAGACATCGCCACCGCCTGGCCCGGTTGCCAGTGCGATCTCGCCACACGATCCGACCGCTGTTTATGCGGCCCTCAGCTGCAGGTGAGAACGACACATCGGCAATTCCACGGCCAGTAAATTCGAGCTAATTGAGTGGATTGACGGCGGCCCGCTTTGCAAGAGCCGGCAGTCGCTGGAGCTCGGCCACTCCCGAGCACGCCGCCGTTCGCCGTGCGCGTGCAGCGGCCGGTCGGCGGCGGTTTTCCCGGCTGCGATGACGTGGCCACGTGACAGACGCGGGGCTCCTGCACGTTGTGGCCGGGTCAGCGGCGTGACTGACCCCAGCTTGCCGTCCGGTGTGTGTGTGTGTGTGCCAGCAGAGGTGCACAAAACGCTAAGAATGTCACCTACAAGCATTGAAAACCCATAAATCCGTCACATTTTTAAACTTTCGGATTTTACCTAACCTACTCCAATAGCGCAGGTCCCCGAAAACGGTATAGCACAGGTCGCCGCAATCGATCCTTATCAACTGTCACGGCGTATCTGACAGCCTGCTGGGCCATGGTTCAGCCTAATGGAGCTGGCTGCGTGCAGCCGATATTGTGCACCGGGATCTGTCCCAAAAGAGTTGCCAAATGTCCTGTTCCGAAATCGCAGTAATAACTTACCGAAATATAAGCAAATAGTTTGTGAAATAACAAAAAAATAAACTGTACATGAAATATTTGTGAGTAAAACTGTCTTTCCTGAAGTGATATATCTTCTTTATGTGGTGAATACTTTCCT